>JABUQX010073639.1:47500-50000 GCA_015478945.1 Trachelipus rathkii
GGGGTCGTTTTACAGGAGCAATACAAATTCATTACACATTTGCAGGCTGAGATATTAAACAGTTGAGTTCCTTGGTTTTTTAATTCATCAACCTTTTTTATAAAGTTTGGTTTTTCCTTTTTCTCGAATGTAAGATTTCATTAGTTTACAATACTTATCATAGTAGGCATTAATTAGCTGAATGATCCTATAATAAGAAACTGTAGGGATTGACTCCTTCTCATAAATATATTTAACTTTTTGTGTCACTGCATTGCTATTTGCTGACAGATGAGAAACTTACTTGCTAATACAAACCTCTCTTCAAAGGAGCATCGAAGCACATCCTCGTGTGTTGGAAGAATGTTTGGCAGAAAGTCTCTTGGATGACCGAATATAGGACACTGAAAAGATTGTCTAGTAATTTTCTTGGTCAACGACATATCCAAATCCATTTCAGTAGTTAATGTAATTAAAATAATACAATACACCAAATTCACAAACAATAATGTGAAGAAGTCGTGTACATGTAATGCTCACTCAAGCGTAACAGCCTGACAACTAAAACGAAACGGCGCGCCGTGGGAGTGGATGCGGGCGGAGAGAGATAGGCGGGAGGGGCGTACGGCGACTTCAGCGCTGTTTTGCAACTTGGCTAGCGGCAGTTGGGTGAACTATTAAATCTTTCCGCCCTTCAGCGAACTCTTCGTGGTAAGTTCTAGGTTGTTTAAAAATGACCTAATATGCTCTTGCTCAATAGTATTAATTTACATTTAAATCTTAACCTCAAACCGCAAACAGACCTCAGGTGATTATTTTCTTAATACATCAAAATCACTCAAAGTTGATTTTTTTCCCGATTTTTATTGAGCTTGCGGGATCGGAAGATATTCTCTAAACGCAATCTATTGTGATGACTAGACTTTGGTTTCCAGGTCGAACCCGTACATCCAGGTTTCTATTTCAGCTATCACAATTTTGAGGAACTCTGCGTCCCTGTTGACTGCTTCCAGCATGTCTTGTGTGACGTCAAGTACTGTGAAAAAAGTTTTGGCACAAATTTGGCTGCCAACCTGCGAAATCTAATTCATCACGTAAAATTATATGAACAGAATCTTTGATGATATCGATGTCATCAGCAATTTCTCTCACTATCAAAGACGATCTGACATTATCATGAATTTCACTTACTACATTTATACTTATTGACGGACCACATGAACGATCATCACTTTTGTTTGACATGTGGTCACGTTGAAACAGGTTGTACCAGCATTTTATTTGAGTAACCTCCATTGCACCATTAACAAAAGCCTGTTGAATCTTACGAATTGTTTCCACCTGCGTATCACCAAGCTATTGACAAAACCTGACGCAGCATCTTTGCTCAACAAGTTTTGTCATCTCAATCAAAATTAAACTCCGACATTCACACAAATCATTATCTTACTCGGCAGCAGCCTGTCAGCGACTAACGTGTCCGGCAAGCTTAAAATACAACCTGCGCGCGCACAAATGTTTGCTTTGCCTTCCACTTCAGTGCTGCCAACCTCTAGTAACTACTTTCCTCCGGAGCGAGCTAGATCGGATACTTTTCAGACAGACCCCCGAATATATATATATATATATTATATATATATATATATATATTTATATATATAATATATATATTATATATTATATAATATATATATTTTATATATATATATATATATATGGTATAAAAATATATATTAATATACTACATAATATATATATATATATATATATATATATATATATATATATATATAATATATATATATATATATATATATATATATATATATATATATATATATAATATATATATATATATATATTATATATATATAATATATTCTGGCCGGCCAACACGTTGATCACATCTACCGTCGATTGCGACCTGCATCCGGACGTGATGTAATCGTATTGGTTCATCTCAATCAGCAGAGTCCTCAGTGTTGGCCCAGTTTGTAGAAGTGAAACTTGATGAAATTAAAAATTATAGTATATATATAATATTTATGGTTAAAATATATAATAGTATATATATATATATATATATATATATATATATATATATATATATTATATATATATATATAATATTATATATAATATATATATTATATATATATTATATAATAAATATAATATATATATATATAATATATATATAATATATATATATATATATATATATAATATATATATATATATATATAATTTATATATATATAATATATATATATATATAATATATATATTAATATATATATTATGTCCATATATGTCCTATTCTGTTTTACGACTCCGTCAGTTTTGATTTTTTTTGTTTTTTTTTTATATATTGCTACTATATGATACTAACAATGAATTTCAGTGGTAACGGACATGATTCAAAAGTTCGAAATATTTTAAATAATTTTTAAAAATCACATTTATGTTAAATATTTTTTGAAAAATGAAATATATCGAAAAGTACGAAAACACCTACAGA
>JABUQX010073639.1:60000-71245 GCA_015478945.1 Trachelipus rathkii
TTGTTATATTATTATTATTATTATATTATTATTATTATTATTATTATTATTATTATTATTATTATTATTATTATTATTATTATTATTATTATTATTATTATTATTATTATTAGTAGTAGTAGTAGTAGTAGTAGTAGTAGTAGAAGTAGTAGTAGTAGTAGTAGTAGTAGTAGTAGTAGTAGTAGTAGTAGTAATATATATATTTTTTTACACTGGCAGGGTCCTTTTCAAAAAGAAGGGGGACAGAAAAAAAAGGCAAGAAAAGAAAAACAAGGAAATAAAGCGCCGGGGGTGGTTGGGGGGGGGGGGGGTGGGGCTCGGGGGCGGGGGCGCCGCGGTGGGGGGGGGGGGTGGCTACCGCATTCCTTGCCTAACGAATTTCCTCAGGTGGGCGCGAACATGGGAATTTAAACTGAGGAAAGATTAAATACTACAGGAAAAATAGATGAAGGTAAAGAGTTCCACAAAACAGATGTGGCTGGAAAGAAGGAGCCACCTCAACGAGTGATCCTTGAGCCTCCAATATTCACACAATATTCATGCGAAAGTAAGGCACCTCTTGTGATACGAGGGCGACGCTGTGGTGGAGGAATGCGAGAGGTCAGTTCTCTCGAGCATCTGCCGTTGTAATACCTAAAGAAAAGAGATAGGGCCCCAATGTCACGTCGCAGAGAAAGAGGGTCAAGGGAGTTAGAAATTATGAGACAGTTAATTGTAAGTCTCTTAGCCTTAGCCTCAATCCTATCCAAAAGGATTGTGGATCCGGATCCCCCCCCCCAAATGTGAGAGCATTATTCCATACAGGGGCGACTAAAACCCTTATATAAATGGAGTAACTGAGCAGAAGGAAAAAATTCACTTAATCTGAATAGAATTTCCAGCTTCTTTTAGGTCGTTTTAGGAACCGATGTTATATGAGGTCTCCAAGAAAATTCGCTATTTATGTTCAGCCCAAGAATGTTAATGTTTTTTACAGGTGAGACATTAGAGCCGTCGAAGGAATAGGAAAGTAGGGAGGTGTTTTAGAGAGAGAGAGAGAGAGAGAGAGAGAGAGAGAGAGAGAGAGAGAGAGAGAGAGAAGAGAGAGAGAGAGAGAGAGAGAGAGAGAGAGAGAGAGATATGAAGAAGTTGAGTTTTTAAAGAGTTGAATTTCACAAATTGTAATAAGAGAAAATAAATATCGCAAAAAATCTTTAGAAGTGTTTTAAGCTCCATTGCAAGTGTCAGAATATTTCTGTTCAAACCATATGCGTATCCTCTCAAGAGATTAGCAGTAATTAAATCAGTTTTCTCAAGATTTTCCTTATTTTCAAAATGAACCGCAATCTGCCAATCGCTGACTTGCAAAATCAAATTATTTGAAAATTATTTTTCCTACTTTAAAGTTCTCTGGTACTTCTTCAACATTAACGATTAACGACGTTAACTTGTTGATTAACGGTGCCCAGCTCTCTCTCTCTCTCTCTCTCTCTCTCTCTCTATATATATCATATCTCTATAATATTATATATATATATATATATATATATATATGTATATATTTATATATATATAATATATAATATATATATATATATATATAATATAATATATAATATATGATATATATATAATAATATATATATATATTATATATATATATAATATAACAATATTCTTTTATTTTTCTTCATTTTCTTATCCTCTCTTTACTTCCAACAATATGAGAGTAGGATGCGAAACATTCACGGAAATAGAATAGTAAAGTAGAAGAGCATGACGTAAGTTGAAATAAAAGGACCTTACCTTCCTACCTTCCTACCTTCCCCTCATACCCACAAGTGAGACACATCAACTAGGATTTCACAACACTGTGACAGGCTTCCACTGTGGTATCTCGTCAATATAGGGGTCATCCCTTGGGCCAGGCCCACAATCACAGCCCCCTCACAATTCACTCCTATTATGTACCTTTTTTCTCGTCTCTACCAAACTCACATTCTTTTTCACTATACTAATTTGCTGACTCAATTCACTTTTTCTTCAGTTTCCCAGCTGGTTGATTTCCAGTACACTCACCACTATATATCAGCTTAACCAACCGACTATCGTCCGTTCTTTCCATATGATCAAACCATTATAATACACTCTCATTTAGGACTTTTCTTCACACCACACATGTCTCTTACATGTTCATTCCTGATTTTAGCAATTATTCTCACACCTAAGTGACTTAACACGTTCCTAAGATTGTCCATCTGAAAAGATTGTATCTTAGATTCTACACCATAGTTTCACTAGGAATTTAATTGCACCAGCCACCTTCCTACCATTCACAACTTCTCTATTACACTCTATATCATCCGTTCCCTTTTCATTTAACATATAGGCTAGATATTTAAACTTATGTACTTGTTCCAATTGCTCACATTCAACATGATTTCATACCGCAGCCTCTCATCACTCACTACCACAACCTTACTTTTATCTACATTTATTTTCAAACCCTTCCTTTTACAGATCTTACCAAACCTCTCTACCAATCCTCTCAATCTTTCATCAAATTCATCGCACAAAACCATATCATCAGCGAGCAATAAAGAAGGCATCCTCCACTCTCTTACTTTCTCCATCAGTCTAACACCTTAATCTACCACAAATACCTCTAATTCTTTCATCACTCCATCCATATAAATGTTAAATGGCCAAGGATACACAACATATCCCTGCCTCTACACTATTAATATTAAATCATTCACTTTCCACTCCATTTATTAGTGCACAAGCTTCACGATTAAAATATATGCTTTGGATTCCATTCAGAAGCCTACCACCAACAAAATATATCATTAACACCCGCCACAGAGCTTCCATATTAATCCAGTAATATCTATGTTGCAAGTAAATAAAAGCTAATTACAATTTATTCTTCTTCTCTCTCATCTTCTCAATCATTTGTTTCAATGTTAAGATTTCATCTACGTATCCTCTTCCACTTCTTAATGCACCTTGTCCTCCGCCAATCACCCCCCTAAGTAGCTCAACGCACTCTTTCAACCAAATTACCATCATATATCTTCTCTACAACACTCAAAAAACTGATTCCCATATAGTTCCTATAGTCCTCCTTATCTCCCTTACCCTTAGATAAGGGTACTATTACTGCCCAATACAATTCTTTGGAATTATACCATCCAAAAACGCTTTGTTACACAACTTCCATGTCCAGTCGATCTTAATCCAGCCTCCATTCATAATCATTTTGCCGGGAATTCCATCTATACCTGCAGATTTACCGTTTTTTAACTTTCTCAGTCTACCTGTTATCACCTCCTTACTCATTACCTCAGCTTCAAAATATCTATTTCTTCTTACACCAATAAAGTCACACACATTCACTATCACCTCTGTATTACTGCTTATGTTAAGCAGATTTTCGAAGTGTTACCTATACACTATCCTCACATCCCTTTCATTACTCACGAAAGTACTATCCCTATTCATTATAATCTTTCGTAATTTCTTCCAAATGAGCTTCTTAATCCCTTGTAAGTCTTCATTCATCCTCATTCCAAGCAGTTCATTTATCTTTTTTGCCTCCTTCGTTTGCATGTTTTATTCTTCCTTTTGTCCTCCTTTTATATTTCCATTCACCTTTCTTTCAATGAAAGATCATTGACTTTTAATGCATTCAACCACACCTCTTTTTTTAATTTTTAACCGCTTGCATCACCTATTCATTCTACCACTCACTATTGGTATTCTTATTTCCTACATTAGCACATCCACTTACATCTTTTGCACCACAAGCGAAGACTTCCTTCATCTGCGTCCAGGTCTGTTCAGTTTCACCTTGTTCAGATTCAAGTGATTTATTTTCAAGTGCTCTCACATATTTTTCCTTATAACCTAGCTCACATAATTTCTCACTTTTAATTCTTCCCACTTCCTTCTTTATCTCTTTCCTCTCCATCCATGCCCCCAGCAACTTAACCTTACATAAAACAACATGATGATCTGATATTCCCACCCCAACTCCTTCACTAATTTAATATCCATCACATTTTTCGTCATCTTATTCACAAGCACAAAATCAATCGTATTTTCACTTCAATATCATCTCTAACTACCCCAATTCTCATAAACTTGTTAATATTCTTGTGTCCCAGCATACTTGAAAGTTAATGGAAAAAATTGCTACAGGCCGCCTTCTCCCTGTTCGGGAGTGTAGCCAGACTTTTCAAACTTCTAGTTGGACCGCGGATCCCTTGTTAAGACTGGCTCTTCTCAAGTGGCGGGATAGTTCTTGATGTTTTTTTTTACCTTATAAAATCTTATGACACGACTCAGAGAACTGGGATTCTTCTTATTTTCCACTCGCTCGATTTCCGAGGACAACCACTCTCTCTGTCCAGTGCATTCTGTCAGACAGATGCATCAAGGTCCGGTGCTTTTCTGTTCTCTTGAACAGCAACTCCAATTAGCTATTGAGAATATTTCACAATGGGGTAACTCCCATGACTTTCATTTCTCACCTACCAAAACCTCAGCAGTACTATTTTGGAAAGAAGGGGGTTAAGGAACTTGCCATCTTCCTTACGCGAACCTAACCTTATATGGTTAACCCATTCCTGTAATTCACAGGTCAAATTTCCATTCCATCATTCAGATACCACTCGGACATGCCGACCCCACATTAAACACCATAAAATAAATTGTCATTGTGTGCTTGACCTATTACGTCATCTCACCTCAAAATCTTGGGATGCTGATCACAAGTCCCTCTCACGTCACGTCACGTCACCACATCGCCCTAATCCGATCCAAGTTGGACTATTTCCTCGTAATATATGGTCAGGTGTCCCCACCTCTACCACATCTGTTAGTGTTAGATTTCATCCAAAATGAGGCGATCCGTATCTCCACAGGAGACTTCCGATCGTCTCCCCGGATGAGCTTCGAAGTTAAAGCCGATGTGATGCCTCTCTCTCTCTCTCTCTCTCTTCTCTCTTCTCTATTTTCTCTTACCTTCAGGATTTGAATGCACTTATCAATATTTTATTTATTTATTTATTTACTGAACTTATCCTTTTACTTATTTTTTGACAAAAACGGAATTTTTTTGCTCTTATATATGACTGAATATTCATTCGGTTATTTAAATGGTCTTTTTCGACATATCGAAATAAATATTGAACCAGTACCCACCTTTGGAGTTGGATATCCAACCACTTCTTTTTTAATATTCTCAAATCTTTCCTTCGCATAGATTTGTCCGCTGTCTTCATTGTATAAATTCGAAGTCTAATCTTAAAACGGCCTCACTCTCTGTTTGTCGTTTCTCCGAATGCACGTCGTCATTTCGCTCACTCTCAAGCCTACCTTTTTGTGCAAGCCTACCAAAAGTGCATTTTTGTTACTGTGAATTGAAGTTTTTGGTTTTCCTGCTTTTTGGAAGTGTTATTTGTATATAAGCAACGGGGTAGGCATAGTGTATTTTCTTTATTTAAATATTTGTGGCAATTAAAATATGTTTATAAAAAGTGTTAAAATTGTGCTCAATAAAATTCCAGTGTAAAAAAACACAGTGCATGATTTTTATATAGTAATATTAAGAATAGATTAATTTTAAGTTGGAATTTGTATTTTCGCCCCACCATCATGGTTAAATTTTTTTCAGATATTTATAACTATTATTTTAATCATTTTTATTATTTTGTTGTTATTATTTTTTATTACCAATTATTATTTATTATTTCTATTTTTATATAGGTTTTTTTAATCAACTTTTGCATCAGTTTTTGTGTGGTCTCTTGAATAAACCTGAAAATTCATTCAGCCTTCATTCCTTCCTAGTAGGCCCCTAGAGCCTATAATATATATATATATATATATATATATTGTTTAATATATATATATATATATATATATATATATATATATATATATATATATATATATATATATATATATAATATATATATATAATATATATATATATATATATATATATGATAAATATATATATATATATATATAAATAATAATATATATATATATATATATATTTTATATAGAAACTACATATTTTATATTAGATATAATATATTTATATAGATATATATTGGGATATAAATATATATATTATATATATATATATATATTATATATTATATATAATATAACACCACTATATATCAAGATTAAAGCGTTGGAAGAGTATAAATAAAGGTAAAACGAAACGATTGAATTAGTCATTCATTTTTACTATAGATAAACTCCTAATCAGTGATTGTCGGATTTGTAAAAAAGTCACAATGGCTTTGTGCCAGGCTCTATTGAATGTTTTCGATATCTCCAGCGCTACGGTAAAGGTTTCACTAAGATGCCAAAAGGCTGAGAACCAAGAGTCAGAGATAAAGGAATGAAAACCACCATTAGAGCGCTCCTTACGGCGGCCAAACTATCGATCGGAGATACAATTAAAAAATGCAAGATGCTTCCAAATCTTCATTCTAAGGATAGGTTCAAAAACTCTGGAAAGAACTGAGGTTAAAGCAATAAGACGATAGTTGGAGCCTTGAGAATGGTTCTCCTTCTACGGGATAGGCTAAATGAGCGTACGCTTCCATAAAGAAATGTTGAAGTTGAAAGACATAGAGGAAATGGTTTATCAAGGCAGGGTGCAAGCTCAGAAGCACAAGTTTTAAGAATCATAGGCATGATGCCATCTGGACCGTACATCTTAATGTCAAATTCAGAGAGAACACAAATTACGCATTTAGAATAAATTACAATATCGGGCATAAAAGAGTTGGAGAGAGATAAGATGGAAGAATATTTACTGAATCATCTAAAGGGAAATTATTAAAGGCAAGATAATGAGCGAAGAGTTCAGATTTAGCAGAAGGTAAGACAGCTGTGGCGCCGTCAGAAGAAATTAGGGATGGGAAAGAGGAAGAAGCAAAGTTGAGGTTTTGCAAATTGCCAGAAATAGCAGAAAGAGCATGAGGAGGAGGAACCAGAAAGATAATTGCGCTTTCTAAGGAGAAAATAGTGTTTGGTGTTGCGTAGGATAGATTTATCACGATTCTTGGTTAAAATAAGAGAAACATAAGATTCTGAACTTTCGAGACGATGGTAATTTCTGGAGGCTGCGAACCTTCAAAGCATTCAGTTAAACTAAGATTTGTTATATTTCATTAATTGTCCTTTGAATGATTTTTGCTTATGCTGAAGATGTACCTTTGAGTGCAGAGAACTCATAACCAAGGTAACTCTCTCTTGCATGGGCCATACATTCCGTTCTCTTACCCATCAACTAAAATTAGTAAATCTTAGTTTAACTGAATGCTTTGAAGGTTCGCAGCCTCCAGAAATTACCATCGTCTCGAAAGTTCAGAATCTTATGTTTCTCTTATTTTAACCAAGAATCGTGAAAAATCTATCCTACGCAACATCAAAAACTATTTTCTCTTTAAAAAGCGCAATTATCTTTCTGGTTCCTCCTCCTCAAGCTCTTTCTGCTGTTTCTGGCAATTTGCAAAACCTCAACTTTCCTTCTTCCTCTTTCCCTTCCCTAATTTCTTCTGACGGCGCCACAGCTGTCTTACCTTCTGCTAAATCTGAACTATTCCCTCATTATCTTGCCTTTAATAATTTCCCTTTAGATGATTCAGTAAATATTCTTCCATCTTATCTCTCTCCAACTCTTTTATGCCCGATATTGTAATTTATTCTATATGTGTAATTTGTGTTTTCTCTGAATTTGAAATTAAGATGTACGGTCCAGATGGTACGTTGCCTATAATTCTTAAAGCTTGTGCTTCTGAGCTTGCACCCTGCCTTGATAAACCATTTCTTTTGTGTCTTTCAACTTCAACATTTCTTTATGGAAGCGTGCCCTCATTCAGCCTATCCCGTAGAAGGAGAACCATTTTCAACGCTCCAACTATCGTCTTATTGCTTTAACCTCAGTTCTTTCCAGAGTTTTTGAACCTATCCTTAGAATGAAGATTTGGAAGCATCTTGCATTTTTTAATTGTATCTCCGATCGATCGATAGTTTGGCCGCCGTAAGGAGCGCTCTAATAGTGGTTTTCATTCCTTTATCTCTGACTCTTGGTTCTCAGCCTTTTGGCATCCCGGTGAAACCTTTACCGTAGCGCTGGAGATATTGAAAACATTCAATAGAGTCTGGCACAAAGCCATTGTGACTTTTTTACAAATCAGCCAATCACTGATTAGGAGTTTATCTATAGTAAAAATGAATGACTAATTCAATCGTTTCGTTTTACCTTTATGTTATTACTCTTCCAACGCTTTAATCTTGATATTAGTCGTGTTATATAATATATATATATATTATATATATATATGGATAAGGTGATGAAAGAGTAGGATATTATCTAATAATATATCTATTATTACTGAGACTATTATTATTATCATAATAAGTATATAATCTATTTATAGTATATAATATACTATACTATATTAAGAATATAAACTCATTTAGAGCATATGTATCAAACTATACGTACTTTTATATATGCTATATATATATATTAATGATAGTAAACATATATTATAGTAGTATATATATATATATACTATAATATCGTATATATATTTTTATATAAACTTCTACCTAAAAATTATAGATAAAGAGATATTTTATTTAATTTTGTACAAATATATATAATATTATACTATATATCATACTATATTATATATTAGCTCTCGGGGCCTACTAGGAAGGAATGAAGGCATGGAGAATGAAAATTCAAGAGACCACACAAAAACTGATCCAAAAGTTGATTAAAAAAACCTATATAAAAAATAGAAATAATAAATAATAATGGGTAATAAAAAATAACAACAACAAAATAATAAAAATGATTAAAATAATAGTTATAAATACATAAAAAAAATTTGACTGTGTAGGTGGGGCGAAAATACAAAATCTATCTTAAAGCTAATCTATTCTAAATATTACTATATAAAAATCATGCACTGTGTTTTTTTACACTGGAATTTTATTGAGCACAATTATATCACCTTTTAAAAACATAATTTAATTGCCACAAATATTAAAATAAAGAAAATACACAATGCCTACCCCGTTGCTTATTTACAAATAACTCTTCCAAAAAGCAGAAAAACCAAAAGCTTAAATTCACAGTAACAAAAATGCACTTATGAGTCACAAAAAGTAGGCTTGAGAGTGAGCGGATGACGACGTGCATTCGGTGAGACGACAAACAGAGAGTGAGACCGTTCTAAGATTAGACTCCGAATTTATACAATGAAGACAGCGGACAAATCTATGCGAAGGAAAGATTTGAGAATATTAAAAAAGAAGTGGTTGGATATCCAACTCCAAAGGTGGGTACTGGTTCAATATTTATTTCGATATGTCGAAAAAGACCATTTAAATAACCGAATGAATATTCAGTCATATATAAGAGCAAAAAAATTCCGTTTTTGTCAAAAAATAAGTAAAAGGATAAGTTCAGTAAATAAATAAATAAATAAAATATTGATAAGTGCATTCAAATCCTGAAGGTAAGAGAAAATAGTTAATATTGAAGTATTCACTTCGAAGAGAGAGTGCCATCACATCGGATTTAATTTCTAGGCTCACCCGGGGGGCAATAGGAAGGCTCCTGTTGAGACACGGATCACCTCATTTTGGATGGGATCTAACAGATGTTGAAAAGTTGGGGAAGCTTGACCATATACTCCGCAGCCATTGTCCAACTTCGACCGGATTTGGGCTATGTGGAGACGTAAAAGGGACTTACAATCAGATCCCGAAAGATTTTGTGGTGAAATGACGTAATAGGTCAAGCACACAATGACAAGTCGTTTTCAGATGTTTAATGTGCAGGGCGGTGTATGTTAGGTGGTTATCTAGAATGAGGAATGGAAATTTGACCTGTGAAGTTACAGGAATGGGTAAACCATATAAGGTTAGGTTCGCGGGAGGAAAGTGGCAGGTTCCTTAACCCCCTTCTTTCCAAAATAGTACTGCTGAGGTTTTGGTAGGTGAGAAATGAAAGTCATGGGAGTTACCCCATTGTGAAATATTCTCAATAGCTAATTGGAGTTGCTGTTCAAGAGAACAGAAAAGCACCGGACCTTGATGCATCTGTCTGACAGAATGCACTGGACAGAGAGAGTGGTTGTCCTCGGAAATCGAGCGAGTGGAAAATAAGAAGAATCCCAGTTCTCTGAGTCGTGTCATAAGATTTTATAAGGTAAAAAAAAAGACATCAAGAACTATCCCGCCAGTTGAGAAGACTTTCCGGATGTCAGGAGCCAGTCTTAACAAGGGATCCTCGATCCAACTAGAAGTTTGAAAAGTCTGGCTACACTCCCGAACAAGGAGAAGGCGGCCTGTAGCAATTTTTTCCATTAATTTTCAAGTATGCTGGACACAAGAATATTAACAAGTATATGAGAATTTGGGTAGTTAGAGATGATATTGAAGTGAAAATACGATTGATTTTGTGCTGGTGAATAAGATGACGAAAAATGTGATGGATATTAAATTAGTGAGGGAGTTGGGGTGGGAATATCAGATCATCATGTTGTTTTATGTAAGGTTAAGTTGCTGGGGGCATGGATGGAGAGGAAAGAGATAAAGAAGAAGTGGGGAGAATTAAAAGTGAGAAGTTATGTGAGCAAGGTTATAAGGAAAAATATGTGAGAGCACTTGAAAATAAATTACTTGAATGTGAACAAGGTGAAACTGAACAGACCTGGACGCAGATGAAGGAAGTCTTTGCTTGTGGTGCAAAAGATGTAAGTGGATGTGCTATTGTAGGAAATAAGAATACCAATAGTGAGTGGTAGAATGAAGAGGTGATGCAAGCGGTTAAAAATTAAAAAAAGAGGTGTGGTTGAATGCATTAAAAGTCAATGATCTTTCATTGAAAGAAAGGTGAATGGAAATATAAAAGGAGGACAAAAGGAAGACTAAAACATGCAAACGAAGGAGGCAAAAAAGATAAATGAACTGTTTGGAATGAGGATGAATGAAGACTTACAAGGGATTAGGAAGCTCATTTGGAAGAAATTACGAAAGATTATAATGAATAGGGATGGTACTTTCGTGAGTAATGAAAGGGATGTGAGGATAGTGTATAGGTAACACTTCGAAAATCTGCATAACATAAGCAGTAATACAGAGGTGATAGTGAATGTGTGTGACTTTATTGGTGTAAGAAGAAATAGATATTTTGGGGATGAGGTAATGAGTA
>JABUQX010073640.1:0-30000 GCA_015478945.1 Trachelipus rathkii
ATTTTACTTTAAAAAGAGGTTTTAAAAAGAGTTTAAGAGTTTAAAAAGAGTTTAAAAGAGTTAAAAAGAGTTTACTAAAAAGAATTACGAGAGAGTTTTAAAAGAAGATAAGGTAAAGATTTGCAAACAGCTGAAGAAGAATTTAGAGTAGGGTTTGAGAGAGTTTAAAAAGAGTTTTAAAAAAAAGTTTAAAAGAGTAAAAAAAGAGTAAAAAAGAGTAAAAAAACAGTTTTAAAAAGAGTTAAAAAAGGAAGTAAAAGAGTAAAAAAAGAGTAAAAGAGTAAAAAAGTTTAAAAAGAGTAAAAAAAAGTAAAAAGAGTAAAAAGTAAAGAAAGAGTAAAAGAGTAAAAAGAGTAAAAAGAGTTAAAAGAGTAAAACTATCAACAGGAGTATAAAGAGCTATAAGAAGATAGATACACATGAGTAAAAGAGTAAAAATGAAAGGGGAAACCAAAAGTAAAGAACTCTCAAAAGAATATATCAAACATCACCAGAAATCATTGAAGGAAAGAGGTTTAGAAAGAGTGGTTATTAAGAGAAGTGTTTAAAAAAGAGTTTAAAAAGATTTAGCAAGGCAGCAGTAGAAAATGGTTTTAAAAGTTCCGTTGAGTTAAAAAGCGGTAAAAACAAGTTTTACACAGAGCGTCTAATTAAAAAGAGTAAACAAGAATTTATCAAATAAAAGCTACTAATTAATGATAGAGAAGTAGATTCAGAAAAATTTAAATAAGAGTAAAATTGTAAAGTTTATTATTTGCCTTGCAGGAGGTACAATACCTACTGAGAAAATTGTATTTTAGATTTCGTGTCCTTATAAAATTCTAGAAAGTTTTATGAAAAAATTTATTAATTTTGAAAAAAAATTAAGAATACAATTACTAGGTTTATGAAAATTTTGGCCGTTTAGTTGCCAATAGAATTTTCCATATTTTGAAAAACATGTGAGTTTTTTTTTTTTTATTTTTTGGATTTTTTTTTTTTTTTTTTTTTTTTTTTTTTTTTTTGTTTTTTTTTTTTTTTTTTTTTTATTTTTTATTTTTTATTTTTTTTTTTTTATTTTTTTTTTTTTTTTTTTTTTTTTTTTTTCTTATTTTTTTTTGTTTTATTCTTTTATTTTTTTTTTCTAAAATTTAAACTTTGTTATAAATGGATAAATTGTGGATCTATTTTAAATTAAAATTTCCGGAGATAACAGCTCAGTATGGCAGCCGAACAGGGGCAAAGTAAATTTTGTTCCAAACAGTACTAATGTTTAAATCACGTGGGCCTATACTTGTCCGATTCATCCTCTCTTAAATTTGATGATGGGGTGGAATTTGACCATCAAACATTTCGTATTTTTATGTATTTTATTGACATTTATTATTCTGTATAACTAATTTTACTTTATTAACAGTTACTTTATTAAGTAAAAATAAAAATAAAAAATGAAATTTATTATGAAATATAACGAATTCCAAAAGTGTCAAAAGTTTGTTTCCACTACCTTGGAGGGGTGAATCGGGCAACCATATTTTTTTTCTTATTTTAATGTTATCATTATTGACATTTATATTGCTTGCTCTATTACGAAAGTCATTTGATAAATAATTATTATATTAAATAAAATTTAATATAATACAATGAGGTTTTATTTATGCATAAAAGAGGAATTTAAACAGATGGCCAAATTATTCACCCCTCAATTGTGGTCCGATTCCCCGTCCAAGGGGAGTCTGAAATAAGCTTTATTTAACTTTAATAAAACTTGATTAATTATTAGAATTACATTATTATTTTTTTTTGTGTGCATACTGTAAACATTACGCGTGCCTAGGTTGGGTCTACATAAAACTGCCTCGACTGTCAGAAGAAGAAAAAATTCCAAAAAGTGCATTAGGGAAAGGTCGGGAGACGAAAGTTATAACTAAGTGGTCCAAGTCACCGAAGCCTGATGCTACTCCTTATGATTCTCTCTCAATTTATATAAAATTGGGGTTGCAAAACTCCTTTAAGGGAATATAGGGCATAGCCTGCTCTGTCATCCTGACTTACGGGCACTTGGGGACCATTTAAGGTTTTTAAATATTCATGTCGTGATTCGCCTGTTATTTTCTATAACCAAGTACATCTAAAAATATTTTGTGCTATCTGCATAGACTGCTATCCTTTTGTTTGGGTACTAGTTTTTTACTTAAAAAATTTCATTAACCCTCAAGCCTCTGTTTGACCGCACGCACTTTGTATCTGTACATGTCGGTTAAAATGACTTTTATATTATGGTTTCAAGCTAACAGTATCTCAAAAATACAATCCGTGTGGCTGAGTCGAGCTGTCTGTCCTACCCTCGTGTTTTCTTCCGGTTGTTCACCCCGCGTAATTCTACTTATGCAAAATTCGAACAGGATACCTAGTCGTTACTGGCGGAACAGGAGATAAAGTAGGGTTAGTGAATGAGGCCGTGACAACAAAAATTGGTGATGGGCTCTTAGGGTAAAATAGGAGTGTACAGCCTCTTCAAAGTTGTTAAAACTCTCCTTTAGATGCTTTCATTTTTTGGATTTCTTCAGGCATTGTGCACATTTCAGGCCTTCTAGTTCCGGTTATAAGTTTTGTTAGGTATCCACAGAAAAAATCTATTAGAATTAACAAATCTATCATAGCCTGAACTAGGGTGCCCTATAAACAGCATGAGGCCACTATTTTTATATAGCCTATGGTGGATAAATTTCTTAAACCTTTGTTGGAGAGGTCGCATACTTTTCTTTTGCCTAATAGCAAGTCAGCGGTACTAATTTTATGTTTTCCACTCACTGTTGGTGTCTTCGAATTATTCACTTTTTTCTCACGATTGCATTGGGATCCTCGTGTTTATTGGTCTCTTTTCATATATTGGTGCCTTCGTCTAGTGTGTCTGACAACCCTATCTTTTTTCTTTTAACATTTTCCTGCCTCTATTATATACAGTGTGATTCTAATATATCCTTCCCACTAAGGTTATTTTCATTTTAATATCAGTAATGAATGATTAATGTCAATATAACATCAAGTGCATCGTGACATGACTTTTCTGTCTCAGGGCTAGAAAAGACAGGGATAAAAACTAAATAAGTGGTGAGTACCATTTACTACTATCATCCTCAAAATTATTTATAAAGCGAGAGGTCATGTAGAATCGGACCACGTTAGGTCCCCGTATATTTAATATCACCTCATTTACGTTTATATGGTTTTAGGTATAAAACAAAAATTATAACCTACTTTTCTAATTTTAAAAAATAGATTACTCATTACTCAGTGTATACTCATGAAAAAATTAATTATTATATTAGGTACCTAAAATTTTCTAATTTATATTTATATATAAACTAAAGTTATTATTAATAAAACTTACATCTCACTAAAATTATCGTACAAATATATCTTTATTTTTTTGTTTTTTTTAGTTAGGTCTCCGTAAGATCCCACATATATATATATATATTAGAATAGTGGAGAAAGATTTGTTAATAATCCTAATTATTAGTAATTATATATATTTATATTTGATAAAAGATATTAATATATATAATAATATATAATACCTACGCGATTAAATAAAGACACCATATATCTAAATAAAACTTGATTAGTACTACCTGCTATTGCTTTTAGATATGAAGCAATAATAACAAAATTATTTTATATTATTTAATATTAGGAATGATGGACTGAATAACACCTCTAAAAAGTAGTCGCGGAGCCAGGGTAGCAGACGCGGCCTAGAATGGAACGGACCTTAAAGCTAGAGAGAGAGAAGCAAGAAGAAAGAAGGAAGAAGAGCAGAGATTGAGGTAGATGACTGCGATCGTATTGTGGAGAGAGAAAGAAGAATGCAGGAGGAAGGCTGACAAGACGAGAGAGAGAGAGCCAGATTCGTGATGAGCATGAGTTAGAGGAGAGAGATGAATGAGATGAGAAATGAAGAAGAGAAGAGCAAGAAGAAGTAGAGGGAGTAGGAGTAGAGTAGTAGGATAGTATGGTAGAAGAGAGAGAGAGAAGGAAGTTAGTATAGATGCACAGTATGTGGAGGAGTAGCCAAATAGAGGCAGTAGTAGTAGCATTAGAAGACGAGGAGAGTAAGAAGGGAGAGAGAGAGAGAGAGAGAGACGACTGAGTGAACAAAAAAAGTGTTCAGAATTAAAAAGTATAGCATGCATGAACGAGCACGACGCACGATTTAGAGAGATGAAGAGACGAGGAGAGAGAGAGGAGAAGGTACGTGTGAAAAGATACTATAGCAGAGAAAGTAGGTATGAGAGGAAGACGATGAAGAGAGTATAGATGAGTAGAGTAGAGTATGATGGTAGAAGGATTGAGTAGAATGACGAGATCGAGAGGAGAGAGAGAGAGAGAGAGAGAGAGAGAGAGAGAGAGAGAGGAGAGCACAAGAGGAGGCAGTAGTCGTATGAGAGAGAGTAGGAAGGCAAGAGACAACACTTGATGCGTTACTATCTAGGCGAATACATACGCCCGAAAGCCACGATCACACTACCACATGCGCGGCAGTGCGGCGCTATCGAGAACTGTCCAGTCAACCCAAGCTCAAGCCCGTTTCACTAATCATGCTCTTCATGTAGGGCAACCGTAGGTAATCCCACTAAGCACCGCTAAAGTGGTGCTTTGGTTCGCAATTTCTGTATGTGGAGTGGTGACTTGGGGCGTGTCAACACATTTCACGGCCACTGGAGGTGTTGCACGCCTTGTTAGTTCATAAAGACGCTTACTATGTATACCTATGCCATATATTATGTTTATGTGGACAAGGCGGGGGACAAACCATCCAGCATAGCACATTTCTACATATGAAATAAAGTTTTGTAGCTGGAATTCACCAATTGTCCGTATTTTACTAACCCATTTTTCGCTCTATGAAAAAGATCTTGGATACTAAATAGCAAACGACCGCCTCCAATATCTGGTCTTTTAGTCAAAGTCGGAAGATTATTTTATGTGGACCTTCTTTGGTGGGAGTGTTCCCTTGGTGGTAGAACGAGGAGCTTGGGAGGGTGGCTAGAATTCAGAGTAATGTACAACTTTGCCCACTCTGGTAGAATGGACAGAGGTTATTATTGATTTCTGTCTGTAAGAGTGGTTGCATATCAGAGTCCACACTGTCATATCATTTGATAAAGCGGACGCTCGCGTCTTGATGTTGAGGGGAGAGCGCGAATTAATCGCAGAATAATTAGAGCTCGCCATAATCTAGATGGTGACTGCAGAAGAGGTGGGCAGGGTGGCGTATTTTTCCTCACGATGCCATGTATGTTTCTTGTCCGGTATGACATGCGGTTATAGAGGAGAGTTCGATGGAATCTCTTTTCTTATGTGAGTAGATTCCTGTGCTAACTATTGACTGTATCACCCTCTATTTCATCAACGTAGTTCTACGATAGTTTTCGGATAGGCATATTGTAAATCCGATTTATTGTCTATCTTATAAGTACGAGTTATGGACTTGGGTAAAAATTACGGATGTGGTTTGTTAGACTTGCTAGGTAGTCATCCTGGCCACTATTTGCTGTAGGCCAAGTCACGCTCGTTGTCTACTAGATAACATTTCTCTTTAACTAGTCACCTTCCTAGTTCGTCTACTATCTCTCTATCACATGCTACCTTTACCTCGGGGAAAGAGCGCTCCATAGTGCTGGATAGAAACTAGACATCTGTGTGTGCTCTACGTTTGCACACAGTCTTTCTAGAGCATTATGCTGTAAGGTTCTTCTCTTTTATGATAAGAGGGTCCGAATCTTGGTTGCAATGGTAATACTGCTCCTTGATTCACGTGTGCGCTAACATGAGGTGCTATTATATGTTATTGTTATTACTTGAAACATTTATTGTAGTCATATTCCTTGTCGTGTTTGGTGAAACTACATTGCGAGTTTCAGAGTTATTGCCACATGTCATAACTTTTATTATGCTTTATTCTAGCCTTGTCCAATCGATATCGTTACTTTAGCTACTATTCAATATTTGCTGAGCTGTATAATGATGCTACAAGCCTAAAGTCTTTCTTTGGCTCTACAGACTTCAGCTGGTCTGTGTTGGTTGTGGAGGTCCACAAACTAAATGCTCTTTGGATGGTCGTGGGTCCCGGGATAAAAAGACCAGAGAACATAACAAAAAATATGAACACATGAAAACACAGACAATAATGAGAACCGCTCGACTTCTTAACGCACAAAAAAAATAATGATAGTTTATGTGAACCAAAACCAAATCAAAAAACCCAAACCACCAAAGGTCTTCTCTCACCCAAACACCACAAGGGTAACGTTAAAGGGTAAAGGGTAAATAATTACTATAATCTATCACAAGGGCAAGCTTTTAACAGCAGAAGTTAAAGAACCCCCCGCAAGGGTACGTTCAAGGCAAATAATTCCTTTCATCGCTGAATAAGATTAAAAAACCTTAAGTGAAGAACTGGAGAAGTTTTGCTGAGAATTGTAGTTTGCTGAATAATATTTCAATCTTTTAATATAGTAAATAGTCCTTTTTCTATTTTAATAATGTTTCTATTTTAATATTGTATACACGTTGAGTCTTCTGTTGTAGACTTGTTATTTTGTTTATTTCAATGTTCAATTTCTTTCCACACTATTTAGCATGTATTTTTTAACTATGTTTCTTGTTCCCGTTAATTTTCTTTTATTTATAAATCTAAATTTCTTTATAAATTTCTTTACAATCATTTCTATTTTTCAACTTAATTTCTTTTCAAAATTCTTCTTCTATCTGATTATTTTCTTATTCTTTATCAATCTAAATTTGTCTTTCAAAGCAAACTTCCTACAGGAAAACTGGACTTTTTTAAAAATACTTTTCACTCTAGATCTGCGGGCCGGTAATTATTTTCAACTCCGACTCTATTTTCCACCTTTGATTTTACTGACCACAGTCTTGAATTCACAGGTAACTCACAGGAAAAAACAAAAGTAAGAAAAAATAGAAAAAGAATCGCTATTATTACAGCGATAATATCAACCAAAAGATTAATATAAGTGATATATGGATGCGCAATACTGGAGTACCTATGAAATATTCATATTATATTTGATTTAGTCATTATTTTACATATTTAAAAAAACTGTTAAAATCTTTAGAACAGTTAAATGAAATTCCAAAAATAATTTTAGCGACCCACTAATTTAAAAATAAAAACAACATAACAATATGAAATAAGGAAATTATTATCACCTGGAGTGTCTCCAGCTTTTTGTTATGTTTTTGTCTGTCAATTAATTTCCCCAAATGCGGCAAACCATCAGACCACGAAAAGATCAACTTGAAATAAACTGAACATCACTATCATAAAGAAAATAAAAAATACAAATAAAAACATAAGTAAATATAATAATAATAATAATAATAATAATAATAAATAATAATAGATAATAATATATAATAAATATAATAATAAATAATAACTTCATAAATACTCACACTTTGCACCATGAAGATTTTACTTCTTCGGAAGCTGAAGCGAACAGCCACAGGATATCAACAACAAAAAACTTGGAACGAAATGAATCAAACTAAAAAACAAAAAAAAACATTCATGTACAAATCATTCAATAAAAAAATAAAGTAATAATAATAATAATAAATAAAGAAAAATAATATATAACAAAAGAATAATAATAATATAATAAAATATATATATATATATATTACCTCTCAAACGTAGAACGTAAGATCGTAAAATGTCAGAGACGTTTATTCAACCTCGCGTTCCTTTATATCCATCGATAAAGAAAAAAAGCTAAATAGAGTCTCTAGTCTGTTTCTCTTATTTTTTTTTTGAAATTAATGGCAAACCTGGAAAAAGCATTATCTATGAATTAATCTTATTCGATTTACATCAATCTCCTACATTAACTATAAATAATATTTTTTAAACAACATATCCTTCCCTCTTTCAGACCCATAATTTCGGAAGGAGTTGAGCCTATTTTACTCTTTGAAAGTTAAATAAAAATGTAAATTATGAGAACAATGAAAAAACAATCCTAGTGCCTACACCTCACATCCCTCCCACCTATAGCTTTGTCATCATAATTGAACGGCCACCAACTTCATTTCACTTCGCCTCGTTTACATTCTATAATACTTTCTTCATAACTCCATTATCATTACTTCTTTCCACTCTGGCCTCTAACTCCTAGTACAAGGTCTGCCTTGTACTTTTACCTGGTCCTGTTACTATTCCTACCCCCCAATCAACATCACATCTTCAACTATATCCATTTACACCTTCCAAATCCAAGTAACTTTCTCTGACATCATTCCAATCTCTTTAGTTAATCTTCTTACACCGTTGCATTCGCCTTTTATTTCATTTACCACTCGTCATTCCAATTCTAAGAACTATTTGTATATCACAATTCTACCTTTGCATCTTCCACTCCTGCAACTATTCCCTCCTATCCCTAACATACTGCTTCTTATCTGCTAACCCACGGCTCATCTCATCCAATGGAACTTACAGTAATGTATGGTCTGCAGATTTCATATAATTTCTGTCACTAGTCCATTTTCTCTAACATAAAAAATCCCACCAAAACCCTGAAATATATATCACTCTTCATTTCATTCCTCGCTTATCACTTAATCCTTTATCTCTATCATCTTAATAACTTTTCCTTTTTTTCTCGTTCTCTCTCTCTCTTTTTCATCCTACGTTTTTTTTTCTTACTTATATTATTAAATTTTCCACTACCTCTTTACCTTTCGGTCAATCCTCTACGAAGGAGTCACTTTTCCTTTGGTTTTTCCTTCACTTTCTCTTCCGTATCATTTCCATTCAATTTTCAGTGTCATTGCCTCCAACACTTTTTATTACAACTTTGGGGTGCACGCCCTTCATTACAGTACCTCTTCAGGTTGGCTTCTCTCTCTCTCTACTTGCTTCCCCATACTGCTACTTCTCTGATGAGCCGCTCTAACTCACTCACTCTGCCATCTGTCTCATTCTCAAGCACGTAACTAACTCCATTCGACATCACTCTTTTCACGACAAAAGGCTATTATGAATAAATTTTCTCTCATTTTTACCATCACATTCAATGACGGCCCTTTTTCTTACAATCACTCCTTTCAAACCTTATCTTCCCCTACTCTTGTCATAGAACTCTGCCAACATTCTCACGATCCCTTTTCGTCCATTTAACTATTCCGCCCTATTCTCATTCCTTTTCTTTTTAGGCTTAATCCTATTACCATTAGGTTTTAACTCATTTCTTCTCTCCAATAATTTCATCTTGGACATACCTATTTCACATTCCACGGATGACGTTTATGACCAGTAGCTGCCTACTGGACCACGGTTTCCGCCTATGCCGGCACCCATAAGATTCATGCCACAGGGATACTTTCTTTTCCGTATCCATAATCCCTCTTCTCCATTCACAAATGTTTCCCCTAGGATCCTCTCCGCCGTCGTACTGGCCGGCATCACTAGTACTTCACTCCACTGACATTCAAAAGGCATGTAACTATTATTCTTACAAAAGTCACATAGGTAATGTAACGTCACACGTTCTTGTACAGCATTCTTTCAGCCAATTACCATTCGGAATCTAGGCTAATCGGAGTAGTCCGCCATGTTCAATCCCCATCAGAGCTCACTCTGCTCAAACGCTCTGTCCGCACAAACCTGGTCCTTTCTACTCAATCATACGCTTTGTTTACATGAGCACATTCATTGTGTCTCAATAATACCTCTTTCTCACTACCTCTTAGCTTTACCAATTCGCCACTAGTCTTATTTATTCCCTTTCACAAAGGCATCAGCGTACTCCCAACCTTTACTTCTTATGTCATCTATCCATCTACTTTCTTACCTACCTTTCCTACATCTGTCTCTTCTGTTCCTCCCATCCATGCAGTTTACTCTGGCTTAAGATAAACACATCTCATGTCTAATCTCCACTTCATTTTACCCTTCCATCATCAGTAGTTCTCATCTTCCACATGACCATTCTCAACACAGAAGGTTTTTATTATGCATCACATTTTCTCTGATACTTTCCTGTGCTCTTTCGCACTCAGCCGCATGCCGGCCGGCCCTCATCTGGGCCTCTTCATTGTCGCCGGGCACCGCCGTTGTCTGTCTCGGTTCCATCCAGCTCGCGGGTTCTTGTGCCCTTGGTCTTTGGCCCCCGGCCCTCGCGTTGTCTGGGCTTCTCTTTCCCGATTCTCTTTTCGGCACCTGCGCCACTCCAGCCACTCCTCGCCCTCGCAGTAGTCGCCACATCTTGTCTCCACTCAATTCTTTGTCCTCTCCCCGCAACTCGCAATGCCTTTCTCAGCCTCCGGTCTGCTGTTTCGAATGGGTTAGCAGACACGTCTCTTCCAGCTTTCTTTGCCGTCGTTATATCGGCACTCTTGCCCTCCACAGAACTTCACTTCTAAACTCCGTTCTCCCCATCGTCGCTTCCCATTCCGACATCTGACTGATGCAATTCTATGCGAAAGCCGAGTCCTCGTACCGGCCCTAACCACAGCAATAACTCGGTTGTACATGTAACAGATCTTCATCTGTCGTTGACTTTGTTCGTCTTGATTACTCAACCTACCCACATTCTTCACACACAAACAAACTTTCTTGCCCCACCTTGTTGCGACACGACGAGTGACAATATGCGTTCTATGCAGGATTTAGGTTTCTCCATGTCTACCAGCACCTCTCCTTATGTGCGCATGCGATTTAAGAATAGCATTTATCCCATAGTTCACGAGAACAAAATAGGACATTCTCTTGTCATCACTTTTCATATAATCTCTCCATACTCAACAATATCTCATCCCAACACCAACCTGTTTACCACTTCCAACGAAATAGTCATGCATACAATCCCCCTCTGCATTCTAAACTATTTCCCGATTCCCTTCAGCAATCTTTCCCTACTACTCTAACGCTTGCGCTTCTAATAATTTCAAAATTACCAAACCACAAATAAGCTCTCATTTAGGAGCACCTTTAGTCGGATACTTTTCAGTTTCCACAGGGCGGAGGATGGGGGAAATTGGCGTAGATTTGAGTGAGTATAGCTATTGTGCAAGGGTCTTGTCCAAGTACTACCGACTGGTACCTGAGCAGTCTTATAATATACCTCTTGGTATAAGGCTAAATAGCACATTATACGACCAAAAGTTTAGAAATTTTCAAGGTAATAATAATAATAATAATAATATAATAGGAATAAGATTATTATTATTATTATTATTATTATTATTATTATTAGTAGTAGTAGTAGTAGTAGTAGTAGTTGTAGTAAACAAAGCAATTGTTAAATTTTGTTTTTATTGCACAACCGCAAAATAACCACAACCGTGGTTGTTGAAAAATTTAGGAACCACAAAAAAAAAAAGCAACCGCGGTTATGTAAAAATTCAGCTTTGCTTCATCACTAATATATATTATAATGAACTAAAAATTTGAGGGGTATAATAAGTAAATTCCAGACTAGTGGGTTATTGAGAAGTTTGCGTAGTTATTAAGAATTAGAATAACATAGTAAATTAGAACGAGAAATAATAAATAGAACTTACGTTGAAGAAGGCACAGAAACAAGCGACCTGCTGGGCCCACTTAAAGCCGCTGTTCACTGCAATCAATGAAAAGGTTTCCCTTAAAACTATAAACACCCCAATATCTAGCACATTTTGATAGTTTTTTGACATTGAGAGCATAAATAGTTGAAAATGAGTTGAAGAATGTGTTGGACGTGTGAGCCCTTCCACACTGAGGGGAAAAGTGTAGGTTTTGAAAAACCATAGAGAATTCTCAGTTGAACCGAAGGGGGTGGCAGCACGGAGGACAGTCCTCAAAATTCGGGGAGGACACGCCCAGTCCGGTCGCACCCACCTTGCCTAACCGTTCATAGATTTCAAGGAGTCCGAGCATGCACTCGATCAAAAATGTAATCAGCGCAGGCACAGGCAAAGGCACCTAGCAGAGGAGGAAGGAGGAGTGGGAGGAGGAAGTGCCGCGAATCGTCCAGAGTTGATTAGAGGAAAATAGGGAGACCAAAAGAGATTGGCCTTTTCAGTTAGAGACTTAGCAACAGAACCATCAATGCGAATAAGAGGATGAAAGGCAGTTTCCAATCCTCGGTGGGGGCCCCGTTCCTGGGTGGTTGAGTCTTACGAGGGAATGTTTAGATGGATGTTTTTGGGCAAAAGGCCCAGAGAGTACTGGTGTCCAGTTAGGCCCCACCGAACCCTACGCACGCGCTCCTAGCAGCCGCTTGTTGAAGTCTCCGCCTTTGAAAATAAAGCGCGCTTTTTGCTCTGTCTAAGGAGTGAGCCGCTGCAGACGATTTCTAGGCGCGTGGAATGAACATTTAGCAGGAGGATGGAGAGAGCGAGATTTTTTCCATTCCCGGATACGCAATGTCTCTAGCCCTGAATGGCCAGAGAAAAGCACGACGATCGAACCATGGATTTATGAGGGAGAGAAAGATTTAGTCGAAGGAAGGAATGAACTGCTCCCCGAATCCATCCCATTAACATTAACAGTTCCCACTTTATCGGCAGAAACCGGAAGCGTCACCGAGGGAGTCAACACACAAGTCATTCCGATTGTAGTATAGGTGTAGGGAGGCGACGTTAGGCAACCAATCGGCCCCGATAAAGTGCCAGAAAAAACGTGGTAGGGCAGGATGGAACTGTGGGAGAAGTTTGGGAAAATTAAGCAGATAGTAAGGTGTGGTCAGATTTTACTCACCCATAGGGCGAAGGTGCGTGTATTTATAGAGAGAAGGACTAGTGGTGAAACGATAGTCAAGATTGTGTTTCAAGAATTGGGTGGGTACATCCGGAATGTGGTGTGTGGTTCTTCATTAGTTGCTTCAGGTCGTTGAGATGCTGACTGAAACTTGCGGCTCCTCCCCACGCGTAAATCAGTTATGAAGACGGAGCCCCAACCATTCAGTGTTGGCGTCAGTTGAAATCCCCAAAATAGAGGACCTCCAGTATTTGGATGAGAAGATATAGAACAGTCTCGTGAGAAAGGAGTAGTAAGATATGCAAAAAAGGCGTGAAAATCTGTTTCTGTAGGAGAAACAGGTAGGCAGAAAATCAAGATTTATTGTTAGTAGAACAGGAAAGAAAAGGATTTTAAGGTCCCACAGATACATTCACGGATTTAGGAGATTCCGAGATTCGCTACAGAGTAACTACGTGTTACTATGGACGTTGATTTATTAATGTTTACATAGGCACTATTAATCCACACCATTCTCAAGTATATATATGATATGCAGAGAAATTTAAGTGAGAATAATAATGGATTATTAATTAATGAGTTCGGACCATATTAATAATCGAAAGTTGAGAATAGATATAGTACTATATAGAATTTCAGCCATTTGCATTGTGGTTGTGCTCATCAAAGGTACCGAATAAATAACAATGTAAAATATTTCTTTAGATCTAAATCACCAAGAACATATTACCACGCTAACGCAGAATCCGCAATTGTTCACGTACTTCTGGTTTGAGGTTCATGCATAGGAAATATCATGTCATGGGCCAATTACATTTAAAAAAAATGAAACGTTCGCCTTACATCAAGTTCCCCTGTCAAAACAACTCATTCACAACTCTAATTTAAATCCAGCTTTAAGGATACCTTGAACCTGCTTTAGAACAATTCGCACACGCACTGTTCATTGGTGGTTCATGCAAAGGAAAAACCATGTCTTGGGGTAATCACATTAATAAAAAATGAAACCTTCATCTTGCATCAAATTCCTCTTTCAAAACAAGTCATTCACAAAGCTAATAATGTAAGTCCAGCTTTAAGGATACTTTAAACCTGAAAGTTTACAATTTTATTGTTGAGTGAAGCGTGTTGAAGAAATCAAGAAGGAAACGAACCTGTTACTAATTAATTAATTGTTTTAAATTAAAATTAATTAAGGATCGATAAATTTTATTAACTGATATTGAACAGGTTAAAAGTAAATTAGACATTTTTTTATATATAATATAATATATATATTATATATATATATAATATATATTAATATATATTAATATATATATATATACCTATAGTATATTATTAATTATATAATATTATATTGTTTTCTATAAAAATATTTATGATAGGTAATTAATTTATATATATATTTCTCACTATACTAAATATTAATACTATATATAGTGTGAAAATATCAGTAAATAATAGTATAAGTATATATAAATATTATTAATATTTACTTTCTCCTGTCCCTAGATTGGGTCTTAACGGGGTTGTAGTAGCATACGCACCGCAGATATCAGAATATATATAGTAAGACAAGATAGCATAGATGCTAATAGTCCCTTTTAATAACCCCCAGTGAGAAATCGTCGCAATCAGAAAATCCACCCTGAGACTTCAGAGACTGCTAGAGACCTGGCACTGTGGATAAGTCCTCGTGAAGATGTGTAGGCGCAGTATTAGCCCTGGGTCAAAGCCTCACACAAACCATAAACACTTCTGGAGCAAAACCGGCCTTCACTCATTACTGTCTATGCAACGAGAGTTGGTGGGCATCTGACGCGAATCGTCACATCTCTCCCTCTTCCTTCAGACATTCCTTAAGACTATCAATGACTCAATCCACTTTTTTCGCTTCGCTCCTCCCAGCCGCGCTTCGAATTTCCCACACTTCCAACTACTCCACACACATTAATATCAAACATTCGTCTTAACACCTAAATCGAGACTAATCATGCATCCTTTCCACATGACCAAACTCTCTCCATACTTTCCTATCATATCACTAGGTGCATAATGGTGCACATTTTTACAGCTACACAAAACTCTTCTCATACTAATAACTCTTCTCTATTTCCTCATTTCTCTCATCTTATATAATTTTTTTACTCTACACCTTTGTTAGACGGCTCAACTAAGATTGTCCAGTGTGGCTGTAAACTTTGTTAAGCCATGAAGATCTATCACCCTCTTACATTTCCGAGGACCACAATTTCACGCTATTTTTCATTACATTGTAACTAACACTTATACTTCGTCAATAAATGCTCAAAACCCTAAGCTCAAACTGAAGACTTAGACCCTTTCTCCACATACGAGTCCATGATTATAACTATTCGCCACTCTAGTACAACTTCCTATACCATTTTCCATTAACTTATCTATCTCAACAGTTTCTTATGATTCATGCCGTTTGCCTTTATTTTCAATTCAACCAGTGAGTAGAGTTACCTGAAGATATATTTAAGAATTCACAAAGTATACTGTATCCGATGAGTTATTTGTCATAATTTCAATGTTCTCTAACACGACTTCACACACCGGAACTCTCCTCATGTTCATCTAAAAGTGAACTCTTACGTGTTGTGTAAACTTACTTAATCTACTCATTTAACTATTTAAACCCCTACCATGTTGCAAATGATCACTCACCTATACCATAAATCGCAATAATCTATAGTACATACAAAACCTTCTGCAATAACTCTCATTCAGATTTACTTACCACAAACCACATCATCCGCATATGTACAAAAGATACTTTGATAAAGAGGCAACTTAGGAGTTCTCCTGACTTCATCATATATCCATTAACTCTTCGATTTCAATTACTAGACACTTCTCCTATGATGACACTGGTCCACCTGTGCATCTTTCTCTTTTCCACTAACCCCATCAATATTCACTAATCATTATATATATCTAATGCTATGCTGAGGAAGGACATTCATTGCACTTCAGTCTTATACTGACTGATGATGATTACCTGAACGTGAATTACTCTTATTCTTATTACCAATCACTTTCGACTCCCTTTATTCTTATTATCCACACTCTCTACGTTACTTTAATCGTCATGACTGGAGCACTTATTCTCGTGAGAGATAATACATATCAGAGAAGCCTAAGACAACTTAAATCACACGATATCTCACATCAAACTCAAAATACAACACATACTCACAAGAACTTTTTAAACTCTAGCAGAAACTTTTTTGTTTTGTTGATAACCACCCTCCCACAATCATCAAAAGCAGAGCTTCCCTGTTAAATCCTGTCATACACTTGTTAAATCCAAAAAAATAAAATATAATTCAAATCTTAAGATTTCTCTCACGTATATTTATTTACACATATCATTATAGTTTCTTATATGGTGGAGTTATAGATTTGATCCCCACATTACTCTAATAATATGGAATTTCACCGATACGATCTAAACGCGCCACTACTTTGCTTCTTCACTACCTAATTAAGTGACATTTACGCAATCACTATGTGTTCACTTACCACTCTTCAAAAATAAAACCAGCATTTATTATGAGACTTTCGTGTATCAAAACTTCGGATCATAAGTTTATTCACCTCAACACTATTAATAGATATTCTAATTATTCTCTTTATATGACTCCCATATAATATATATGGGGATACTATTACTTGTGTGTGTGCTTCCCCTTATATATGGGTACTATAGCTGATTTCCTCCAATCCCACGGACCTAAACCCTTCATAAACGATTTGTTACACAACTTACATAGCTAGTCAGTCACAACTTCATATATATCATCATTCAATCACCATCTCGGCTCTATTCTTGATCATCATATATACATCAGTAAATTCCATCTATGCTGCAGATTACTAATCTAGCCAAGAAAATCTTTTCTCACTTTTCAAGTGAGGTTCTCTTAATTTAACACATTTACATCCTCCCTAATATTCACTCCTTGGACCTTTTAATCATCTACAAACACATTACCTTATTTTTCTGCTAGCATTCCATTCCAAATTCCACATACATTCAGTATCACTTTTTTCTCCGTTTCTTTTCACAGACAGTGGTGGAATATTACCAATACTGTTGATGCAAGCATTTTCGAAGTGTTCCCCTTCACGCTCTCCCCTGGTTCACTTCATCAGCCACATCTTATGCTTAGCACCAAATCACTGAGTCATCCATAAACCTTCATTAATTTCATGCAGAATTTGCCCACTTAATCTAGTTTTAATGGACCTTTCGCGCTTACCCTCTCTCAGAATAAATCTGCTTCTAGAATTCTCCTTGAACCTATTGCAAGTACACGCGTTATATATATAAAAATTATATCATTCCTATTCCCAATACTGTGTCTAATTATGATAATTATACTCACTATATATCATTTTTCCTCCTACGTAGCAACTTTTAGTTCTTCCTTTTTAACTCCTTATATAATTTTAAACATTTCTTGGAAGTTTCAAATTGATACATTTTGCTTTATTTAAGCACTTCATAATATCACATCAGCCTATCTTTTTTACCTTTTAAATACAATTTTGCATCACCTCTTCATTTTACTCACCACCTTAGTTCTCTGTTAAGATTCTTACTTCCACTACCTTTAAGTCAACATTCTACTATAATACTTCTCTTAGGCGCTTAATTAAACAATTTACTTCCTTCATTGTGACTTAAGAGGGGGACTGATTTATCTAGGTAAGAGCTTATTAAACACTTTTTTCATTTAATATTACCTATGATCACCAGAATAAAAGCAAAAGGCTATAAATTCTTCATCCTCTTCTTATCTTGCAGCAATTTTACTACATCCATATCAATGACCATATCCAATCTATAATTCAAAATCTCTATACATTAAAATATATACATATTATTATAGTAATTATATACTCAGATTAATCTCACATTCTGACAGCCGCCTCATACTTAGTGAATTATTAACTAATCCTCACATCACATACTATTTCAACACTTATTATCCTTCACACCAATCACTAAAAAATCCATCTACTTTTAACTTATCGATACTCAATCTTATCTACTTACATTAGAGGGCATTGTAACCTCAAAGGTGAGTGAGATTAGTACACTCTGAGTGGTTAAAGAATACTACTTTTGTGTTTGGTAGTGAAGAAAATATTACTTCACATGATACAACGTTTCCTCGAGAAAATCAATCCACCACTTCCCCACCTGTTTGTGTGCAGTGGGTGTTATTTTTGGTTAATATGGCTTTGCATCACCTCCCCCTAGCCCCCGCCCGCCTCCACTCCTCTCATTATATCCTCAAAAATTTATCTTTGTGTAATTGAAAAATTTAAGAAACTTTTCACGAATACATCAATAATAAATCTCACCTTGTTCTGCATGCATATAGAACATATAAATATCCCTGTAACTTTGGCCACCACAATAAGGGCTAATTACAGTATAATTAATTTTTGTGATAAAACATTATATCTTCACGACTCTTACTGCATTTCTCAGATAAAGTTGCACCTTCTCATTAACTATATTATACAACCAAGATGTTGAAATTTTAGCAGTGTGTTTTGAAAGCCACACCACTACCTTGTGGGCCACTCTTCTATAGCGTAAATTATATAATTATCATATTGCATGGTTTTGTTTATAGTTACTTTATAATTTTATTACACATTTACTACACCAATTACCATTATTTAAATGACTTTTTGTTAGGTGATTATAGACTAATTGTTGTCTCAATGTTTAGAATATTCTTTTCTATGCACACTTTTTTTTTCATATTGTAAGTTATTAACATGCTATTTTTAAATTTTGACAGAGTTATTTGAGTATTGAACTGGGTGTAATGTTGAATGTTGTTAGTTTAGTATATGTGATTTTAACATTTATTCTAATTTTAATGTGAGTTTTAATTCCTATTATTATTTATGATAATAATTATTATTTGCTAGAGTTAAGATATGTAAGTGAGGTTGTAGTAGTACACGCTAGTTTAGCAGTTTGTGAGGTAAGATAATTTTTCTCTATACGCTGTTTATATATTTAAAAGGTTTTAAGCGTAAACGCTATAATATGTGATATTTTTTCCATTATACATATGGATCTCTTTTTTGCTATATTGTGTTTGTTTTTTCGAATATCTATTTGTTTTAGGATCTATGTGTTAAGTGTATACTGCTTATTATAATTTTGTGTATAGTATATAATATCCGTTGAGTATTTTTTTTTTGTTTGTAGCTCTATCATGGCATGTTTATCAATAATGGCTAAAAGTATTGGAGATTATGCTATGACACTCGAATTTTTAAATGTGCGGAAATAGTTGTATTGATGCACATGTCTCAAGAAGATAAAGAGCGGCCGCGGATGCGAATTAGTGGGCATTGTTCCTCTATCGTTATTGGAGAGATCGTCAGTGATATGTGAAACTTATGGCTGTCTTCAAGAGACTATGAACATGAATATGGTGTTACTCTTATGGACTGGTAACTCATGAAAGAAATGCTGGATGTGTTCTATAGTGCAATGTTCGCTCATGTAGAAATGTGATGTGATATGGATGTCTCAGAAAAGAATGAGGATGTATTATGGATGTCTCATGAAAAGACACTGATTGGATGTGATATGGATGTCTTTCATGAAGAAATGGAGGATGTGATTATGAATCCGTCTCATGAAAGAAACGCGGATGTGATCTTGGATGTCTCATGTAGACACATGTGGATGTGATTTTCTGGACTCGATCTCACGAAGAAAGGAATCTCTATGATTATGGATGACTCTCATTAAGAATGTGCGTAAATGTATTTGAGTGTTACTTTGCTCACGTAGAAAATGGCCATGAGTATGCGCGAGGTATAGAAATTACGAGATCGCTCTTACATAGATGCAGATGTGGATTATTAAATTAGTGGATGTCAATCTATATACTTATTTTCACGTAGAGATGTAGGTGTAGTAAGGGATTGATGGTGATGATCGTCATATGCAGATAATTGTTAGGAGTGATTATGGATGTCTCATACATTGTACAGAAACGCACTTGCCATGAGAACATAACGTCTCGTGAAGTAATTATGGACAGAATCGTCACTAATCTTGCCGTGCATGTGATCTGTGAGGCTATCTAAAATTGCTCGTTCGCACTTACCTTCTGACGTGAATTACACGATCATAGATACATATCTTATGTTCTGCACACTACTGTGATTTAAATCCTTTTTAATCTAAAAAATTTATTGCTAGTTTTGTTTTGAAGACTAATTTGTAGTTTATATTATTTTTTGGATTACCTTACTTGTTTTCAAGAAGTTACCACTTTGTTTTGAAAACTGTAACCCTAATTAAGACTCTTTTATTTTTAATCGGTCGGATCGCTTCGTGTACAATTTAGGAAGGGTTTGACAATGTATTTCAACACACTGAAAGTTTCCATCTTTTCTTCTCTCTCATTTCTGATTTATATGAGTGGTGTGTGAAGGTTAAGCATCCGTAATCATTCAGAATTTAATTTTACTCATAAACGTAATCTTGGATAACATACATTTAATTATTAAATTGAAAATATATTATATATCATATCATATATATTTCATGATTCAGAGCTTTATCGAATTATTATTATTATTTATTAACCGATTTCTTGTTTTTAGAAAAATGTCCAACTTAGTACTATTATTTTTATTCACCTATAACTTAGTTTAGGATAATCACGCTAAAACTGTTCGTGGTTATTAAATCAATTTATAACCATTATATTTTAATTTCTATTCCTATCGTTACACGGCCGTCACAAAAGTAAGTGCAATATCTCTATTTAATTATTTTAATTCTTATTATAATATTTATATACTTTCACTCTCACCAAATTAAGTACATCTTTCATTATTATTATTCCTATGTATTCCATTTTTATAAATGTCAGATTATTCATCTTCATTATCCTTTTTGTTAATTTTCGAGTGTGAGTGTGATCTGATTGAGGGTGTGAGTGTGATGTGATTGAGTGTGGAGTTGATGGAGTCTTTTGAGTGAGTTGTGTAGTGTGCGTTGCACTCTTTCTTACATTATCTACTCTAAACTTTATTATATATGTTAGATGTGATTATATCTATGTGAGTTTTTTAACTCTTCATTCGAAGACCTTTCTCATTTTCTGTCGTAAATTAGGGTTGAAATCTTAGTGTAAATTGTGTATTTTGAATTGAGTGTATTATTAGTTAATAGTACTCGTATTATTATTATTGTTTCATCTAATATTATTTTATTTCTTATTAATTAATTTATTAATTTTTTATTTTATTCATTATTTGTTATTATTCTTGTTAATAGTATTACATTTACCTTTAATTATTTATTCGCTACATCTTTCAAAAATCAGCAGAGTGGTTCACAATATATCAGTGCGCCTAACGAGAGAGTATTTATACATAATTTTACAACATATAAAGGTAATCTTCACAATGTGGTGGTCAAAAACGATATTCTATAGAAAAAGACGCACACAAAGAGACAAAAATAGTGCTGTTATCATCGGTGTCTAAAGCATATCTTAATATCCACTAGACGAGTTCTCAAAAACTATCAACTCTGTTGCCCATTTTGCAGACAAATGTTGTGTTCACTCATAATAGCTCGCGAAAAACTCATAAAAGAGTAATTTTAGGTTTGGGCGACTTAGCAACATCTGGAGGTTCCAAAGGGTAAAGATGCGGCTCTGAGCAGTACTTTTCCTCCTCGACGAAGACGAATCAGGGTGTTCGTATCTGTTTATCTTTATATTTTCTTATCTCGAAGAGGCTAAGAAAAAGGAAACTTAATTCCTGCTGAGATCATTTCTTCACGACTTAAGAGCTTTGTTGAAGACTTTGTATGTCTGTTATCCAATATTTCGCCTCACGAACCCGGTGAGGCCATATTTCTTTCAAGGCTTCAGGAAATGGAAAATTTTTTCACTCATTTCTTTGTGGGTCCGGATCCTTGACAATAACGACACCACAAAAACTCATCTCTAGAACACAACTTATCTCTGTAAGTCAATTCATCTAAACTCCTTTTCTCCCTCACCGTACAGAAAAAATCATGTCCACACTTATTCGCTTCTGAGTGTTGTCATAGAAGTGGTCTGGTTCTGTTGTTATTCCATACTAAAGTCATTAGACTGGTGTGAAGAATCGCTCTATCTAGTCATGAAAGTGGACCCAAGCTATCTTTATATTTGACCTCAGTCTTTTTTGATAATCACAATGATTTGTAGTTCTTATAAATTTGATTCAAAATTATTATACAATGCATATGGCTGGCAGCAATCTCATGCCAAGATACAATGTTATTTTGGTAGGATTTGAAAGAAATTATGCAGATTTTACGATATAAAAACCATGAATTCGTTTAAAACATTTCAAACCCAAATGCAACATGGATTTTACAAATTTTTCAAACATTGATAAATTGCCTTGATATTATTGAGATTTTATTATAGACCTTGAAGCAGCCTTCTCTGATTTGATCTATTTATTGACTTATTATTATTAATTATTATTCTATTATTCATTATTTTACGTCGAATTTCATAACTTATTTTTATTTACTTTCTATATGATCTTCTATTTCAGTGATATCTCAATACTAACACTTTTCTCAGTGTTGGAAAGCGCGCATATGTCCAATCCTATTACCAATAAATTCTGCTGCTCACTGATCCTTTCTAACATCGCTCCGTATAGCTCTAAACTTGTATTCTTTTCCTAAGATCTTTGAAAATCCCTTGCTCACTCTCACTTTAGATATCTGAGAATCTCATTTCCCTTGCTTTTCCGTTTTGTGCCGATGTAACAATGTCATTTTCGTGATTCATCTACTGAACGTCTGCTGGCGATATATTTCCTATTTAACAGATTTATGCATAGTTATTTCCGCCCTTGAAGGAACATGACGGGAAGAAACTTGATTGGTGGTGGCGCTTAGGACATAGATCCAAAAGCTATTTGTGACCCAAGTGTATGGGCAAGCTTCGTCCACTGCTACTCTCTACAAGCCTCACCCCTCCTTTGAGGGTTACTTCTCGTTCGTGCTTTACTTATGTCTAGCTTTCTCTTCCATAATCGAGCTCAAGTTGATCAGGCTGGTTGATATGATTGGGTGCGACCTATATTTATCTGTCCAACTCACGTGGTCGTTCCTCGGGTTCTGTTTTATCTCCTACTTGTGTATTCTGACTTTTACAATCAATGATGTCAATACTTCACCTCTAACATCTAACTCTATCCACTCATATGGCTATGACTACTTTCAACCTTCATTCTTTCAACTCATCAGTCAAGTTCCTGTTCCCAGTCGTCTTTTACTATCTCAGATACTCTCGGGCCTTTAGCGTCTGTAATCTTTCGACCTTCAACTCTCGTGGATCTGGAGTATAAATTTCAGGGTGTGGGCTTGTCCTCGAGAGCTGTGAAATTTTAATTCTTTAAAGAAAAGGGTGTCAGATGTTTATTATAGCACACCTAATTATTCCTATCTCTTTACGACGGTTTCTCTCGTCTCTCCTGTTAGAACAAATATATACATCCTTGGCCATGGTAGAACTCACAAACAAAAAAATATCTATGGAAACCCCCCACATCACAACGGTTGCAAGGGCGGCCTCAAAGAAAACTGGGAGTTCTTCTGGTCTTAGACTAGCGAGACTTTTTTATAAAACTCACATCTTCTCAGTTACTCCAGCTATACAAGGGTCTCATCCGCCCTTGGTACATGGATATCTTGCTCCATTTTCTCTATGAGATTTCTTGGGAGGGCTCTGGGTCCATACACCCGGCTTTTGGAATAGTGTCTGAGGTCAAAGGCTAAAAGACTTATAACTGTCCTGTACTTTCCTAGTTCACTTGACCCTCTATATTTGCGGCGCGATGTTGGTTGCTTTATTCAAAAAAAAATCCTTTTCCTATATGGTACTCGTAGCGGGCTATAAGTTGCCTGCGGGCTACACACTACTTTCTCAAAACTCGCGTACCATCCAACCCTCTTACGACTTCCCTGCGTACACAAGTGGATAATGGCTGAGTGTCGCACATAAGACGTTTTTGTGTTGATATTCAGTAACATCCAGAACTAGTTTTGCTGGCGGATGTTGCTATCTTTCGCTCCCTGCCCACTTCTGTTCTGTTGGATATTTATACTCCTTACCATCAATCTGTGTTTTCCTACTCATATATTAATCTCCCTCACTTTAAAGCTCTGCCATCCTTGTAGCTCACTCATGCGTAATTTGCATTAGATGAATTTTTTGAGTGCGTTATTTCAACAATCCACTCCATATATCCTTGAATAGGGTTCTCCTGTGAAGTGGCAGTATGACAACTGTAAAAAAAATTAAAAGGTTCTAAATAAGGAATTCCTTAAGCTAAACTTGAAAAACATCAAGAATATCATCTCCGACGGTGAAACCACTTCTAGAATGCATTTAAATAGCATAACCGAGAGCTTTTAGCTTAATACAAAAAAAAATAGATTCACAGAAGTGGAAGCCGCCTTTATCTTGCAACTCCACCTGGCAAACGAGCACTGATAGTTTGACATAATTGGTGGCTTTCAGATCAAATAAACCTACTGAAGATGAGGATTTGGAATGTTAGACTGATAAGTTATCATGGACTAAATTGCATTGAACATCATCATTCAACCTTCAAAGTGAATCAACCATAAAAGAGACCTCACTATCGTAAAAACTAGAAGAGACAGTCATCATGAGAGCAAAGATAATTCAAATTTGCAATCTGCGAAAGTAAGGAGATGAGGCCTCTCTTGATAGTGTAATGATACGATGGTAGATGTCTGCCTTACAGTAAGAGAAAGTTCCTTTTATTGGGTGGATGTAAAAATGTGGACTACCAAGGTTTTCATTATTATTCAGGTGCTTGAAAGTGGACAAATAATTATTTCAAGGTTTCCATTCTTATCAGTGCTTGCAGAGCGTATTTATAGTGTAGGTAAGGAAATGTAAACATCCCAAAAAGGAACAGGCCTCTAACAAGATACTAGTGAAAGGCTTAAATGTTTTTGCATCACAATCATTTGTGAATTATTTGAGAAATCTGAGTATTGAATGATATCTTAATCTTTATCTAAAGGAGTATATTAATTAATGTCATGAAAAAAGCCTCTGAGGATATTTTTCTTCCTTTTTTCAGCCGCTTCTTTGAGGTCTCTTCCTAAAATCGATATTTTAATTCTTTATAATTGTAGCTAGGTTAAAGAATCTTCTTGTAATTGTAATCATGTTAAAATACAAAAGCTAGTAGCTAAACTTTGTTTAATACTTCTGTGAAAATGGAAAAATTTTTTGAATAAAACACAAACATATAAAAAAAGTTATTAATATAATTATAATTTGCCTTTATTATTCATTAAAGATAACTATTATTAATTTAATAAAATAAATATATACTTGGGCACAAACAATAATATGAATATAAATAAATGATTAAGTATTTAGTTGTACAGGGGAATGTAATCTTTGAGAAGTTATGTCACCTACAGTAAACAATATGATAATCTAGATCGTATGCAACTTTGTATTATAAAATAATTAATAGAATCGGGGTACCTATAAAAATAAGAGTATCAGTATCGCCTCTTTCACTGGTATATACTCTTGGGTCACCCTAATACCCTAATATATATATATATATATATTATATTATATATAATTATATATAATATAATGTATATATAATATATTATGAGTTAGGTATTTATATGTATAGTATTATATATATTAATATGTATAGATGTAATATGTTATATTATCATATTATATATATATATTTTTAGAATACTTGTTGTCTCATATTTTATAGATACATTAAAAGGGATCTCAATAAGAGTCTCAGTATAATAATATTGTGCCAGGTTGCCAAAAGATAAAATAAAATGCCCTGTGAAAACATACTTTGTCTTTCTTGATTCTCACACACACTCTCCCTTACAATGGTAGAGTAAAAAAAAACAAAATCAGGGGGTTTAAAAGTTGGTTTCTTCAGAAAATACCATTTAAACTAACAAAGGGAATTTTTATAAGTAGTTTCATGCAAAACTTTATTTTACCACTTTTAAAAATGATAAAAGTTTGTGTAATGGCGGCTATTTGTTGCGAATTTTGACGATTCAGCAATTAAGGTGGCTTGCAAGTGAACATCCTAAAGATTCGCAATTCGAGTGAAAAAGAAACCAAATGTCTATTCAGATTTTGAATCTAAATATTTTGCTTAATTTTCAAAAATTTTCTAAAGTTCATAATAAAAATTTCTACATTCAAAACCAATTTAACCTGAATGGTTGGTTTTAGAGTAAAATTTTCTTATATGTGGCTAAGCTTTTCTGAATTATGCCAGAAAGTCTTGTTATGAAACAATTTGGTTAACTAAAAGGATTGAATATATTTCACGCCGAAAATGGTGTAGATACTGCAAAAATTCATTTATTTCTGAAAAATATTTTAAGAAATTAATACTTTAATTATTTACCACTATTTCATTATTTTTGTATACAAAAAAATAATGATGTAAATATATTCATATCTAAGTATGAGGATTAGTTACACCCTTCACGGCAATGTTTCTTTGTATCCCACACTTTTAGAACCTTTCTAGATTTAAATTTCTGTCTTATTCGATCACCTCTCCCATGAAATCTAACAACACAAGCTGCTGCTTCTGTTACAACTTTTACATGCCTCTCAACATTTTGATTATGACATGATTGATATGCTACAAGGGTATTGGTTCTCAATTCCTCTAGCTTCTTAATACTTAAATTAGATATTAGAGGTGGCTCCTTTATTTTCAAGAAAAAACAAATTAATCATATTATAATAGGTTGATGCCTTTGTATTTATATTTGGAACAATAAATTTTCTGATCTCATTAATGAATGGAACATTTTCACCAGCATTCTTATTTGGTTCTTGATAATTAATTGGATTCTGAATCTTTATCATATCCTCTACACTTTCACTATCTGAAATATTACTTTTACACATGTCCACTAAATGTATGGCTCCCAGCATGGTTTTAGAAATGGGTAGATCATGCCAGACAAACTTTTAGATCTAGTTGATATTATAGGCCTATATTTAGATTTCATCAAAGCCTTTGATAAGGTTCCCCACATAAGGAAAAAAAATAAGAATGAACTTAACCAGTCAATAAGATGGCAAAGAGAGAGGCAGAAATTAATTTTAACCTGGAATAGTATAAGAACCTGAAGAAGTTTTTTTTAGCTTTTATAAATTTAAAAGTAAGAAATAGGAAATTGGTCCAATTAAAATTGATGAAAATTTGTGAGTTCAGATAAGGAGTTGGCAACCATTTTCAATCTTTTTTTGCTTCAGTGTTACTGAGGAAAGATTAGGAATGAGTTTGGAGCTAATAGTTCTTGTATGCATGTAACAAATAGACTTACAGAATTTGAATTTGACGTAAAGATATTAAACGTTTATTAGATCATATTGATCCAAGTAAAGCTGCAGGCCCTGATGGTATATAAGGTAGAATTCTGAAAGAGGGTAGTACCAGCATTGCAAGGCACTGTATTTGATTTTTAAAGCGATCTATAACATTTGGTGAGGTTACCAGCGACTGGGAAAACAGCATATGTTGTGCCTATTTATAAAGAAAGGTAGTAAGGAAGCTTTGGGAATTTAGAACAGTTGCTTACTCTCTGGTTGTCCCAAGGTTCTGGAACGTTACTTGGAAAGGTCATGTAGAGAAATATTTAGAAGGATAGGGCTATTGTATTAACTCCAACACGGTTTCCGGAAAAGGGTAGGTCATGTCAGACAAACCTTTTTAGAATTTATGGAATACATTATGGACTGCATTGACCGAGAGATCCAGTTGATAATGTATATTTAGACTTTAGCAAAGCTTTTTGATAAGGTTCCCCACAAAAAGGCTGATGGAGAAGTTATTGCAATGTGGTATACGTGGGAGTGGTAGATGGTTGGATTTAAGTGTTGCGAATGAAACAGTGTGTACACTAAAATGGCAATATCAATCATGGGAATAGTGAAGAGTGGTGTCCCACAGGGTTTCAGTGCTGGGGCACTATTGTTTCCTCATATATATATATGATTTAGACCAGGGACTTAAATGCAAGTTTCCTAAGTTTGCAGATGATATCCAAAGTGGTCACCCAGTTAGGCTAGTGAGGATGCATAAAGATCCAAATGATCTTGATAAACTTTCTTGGGTGGGCAGATAAGTGAAATGAATTTTAATAGCAAAAAAGTGTAAGGTTCTTCATTAGGTTACCAAAAAAGTTTTAACTACATATGAATGGGGATTGGCTTGAGTCTGTGAACCAAGAAAAAGATTTAAGTGTGATTATAACAGCAATCTGAAAGTAGCTAACAGTGTTTGGAAGCTAGAAAAAAGCTAATAAGATGCTGGGCATAATGAATCGCAATGTTGTTTACAAGACAAGGAAGTTATATAAGTAAACTGTATAATAGCCTTATGTTTAGTGGTTCAGTAATAGAGTACCATATTGTCACAAGTTTGGGGCCGTTATTTAAAGAAAGACTTTGATATGCTAGAGCGAGTGCAAAGTAGGGGAGCAACAGGAATGATTTCTGGGTTTGAGGGTAAGAGCTATGAGGAGGCTGAGGAGGTTAGGAATGTTTTCTGGTAGAAAGGTGATTTCTCAACAGAGGGGGACCCAAAAAAATGATACAAGTCTCAAATAATTTACATCTATTGATAAGACAGAAATCCAATAGAATTTTTCATAGTAAGTAACATGGATCAGGTGAACCAGGGGGCTATAATAGAATTAAGAGAAAGCATGCATTCAGTAATAGGGTTGTTAATTTTGGAATGGTCCTGCCCAGGATAGGTTGTTTGGATGTGATCGATTTGCATACATTTAAGAGGGTTTGGATAGGTTATGGATGGGTTTGGTTATCATATTATCTTTAGATCTTGAAGCCAAATTGGCCGATGTACTGAATCACATGGCTTTATTTGATCATAGATTCTGCATGTGTTGCATACTTCAGTTATTACTGAATCATCATGGCTTGTATTTGAACATAGATTTATGTTTACGTATAGGATTATTTGATTCTTCATAGGAGGAATTCTTAGTATCATGTAATTTGCAAGCCCTAGGGTGCTTTGGTGGTTTTGCATGAGCATGTTTTGGTTAGTGGGTGACTGGGCGTCTCAAACAGGCCTTGGCTTTTTCATAAGCTCGGTCTCCTATTCCAAATTGTTTTATGTCAGTTACGCGTTGTAGTATCTGTTTTTAATGTCAAATACCCAAATTTATTACTTTGAGACTAAACAAATTCATCAAATACTTTCTTATGGGCTTCGTGGCTAACACCAAAACCCACATGCCACTATTTTATATTAAAATTATCAAAAAAAAAAAAATAGTATTGTCTATATTTCTTTGCTGAAACTATTAACATAATATTATAGAATTATTTCAAATTATTAGTAGTAAATGTTTTTGGAATTGTGAAATAATATCTCTGATATATTGTTTTAAAATTCCATAATTTTTTGTAATACCAATAACAACCTGATAATAAATAAAAAAACGTTTATAAATCATTTATGATTTTAATTTTTAAATCAAATAAAATTTAAATGTTTATTAAATATGGAACTCATAAAAAAAAAAAAAATAATATATAATTTTAAAAAAGGATCAATTTAAAATATAAATAAATATAGACTGCGAGGCGCCACTTGCAAAATTAATTTTTGCCTCTCTTCTTTGCCTTTCTTTTTAAGCTGGTTAGTTCATTTTTATTTTCCTAGTAATTTCTAAATCCATCCTTTCCTTTACTACCTTCTTGAATATTTTTAAAACATCTACGACTTTTCGTTGTTTCTCTTTATCTCTCTATTACCACCAACAGGTTTTAATCTCACCACCTCTAATGAGTTTTATCTTTGTATAGCATGATTGACTGGAATAAATTGTTTTACATTTGTTTAAAAATATATCAAAAATAAATAAATAGTTTTGGTTTTAAACCTTTGTGAACTTACAATTTTCATAATCTGACTAGGAATGGCCCTTATAATGAGCTTGAGGCCCATTAATTTTTTTTGTAAGAAAGCCTATAGGGAAAATTTTAAAACTTTACAGAGGACTAAATTTTTTTTTTAAGACAATCATTTCAGTTTTTTTTTTTCTTTAT
>JABUQX010073641.1:0-2500 GCA_015478945.1 Trachelipus rathkii
AAAAAGAGAGGAGGGTGATTATTTAGATATTATGTTAAACAGAGTATAACGCACTATCCTTGTACTCGATTTTTACGACTAATAGCCATACGTAGTCATGTATGATAGGTAGTGAACTAGAATATAATGTTAAGTTGATCGTAACAAAAAAGTATATACTGGTAATGTATACGCTAGTGATTTGTGAGCGGGCTCATGGCCTTGGGCACGGAACTTATACGACGCTGTAACGTACTACTATATAGATTTTAATAACATTTTGAGAAAGGGCATACCCTTATGGATATATTTCTAATTTTTGGCAGATTCTAATAAATCACCTATTATGATATAGTGTGTTATACTATTATTAGTAGCATTATCCTCAACTATATGAAATTGACTAGAGTCACGAATATTTGTAATATATTATAAGAGAAGAAGCCGAAATAAAATAATATTACTGGTTGTTATTTAAAAAATGAACCTCGCTTTATTTAGGCGTTTGCTTAATTAACTATAGTAAATAATCTGTATAGTTAGGATGAATAAGGTATAAACTGCCTATATTCAATATAATTGCACATCGTACACTCACCTACTCACACAGGAGGCATTGAGATTCTGGGATTATTATATAGATGGCTATAAAAAAGTATACTGTTTATATAATATGATTCTTTGAACTTCAAATTTATATTGAATAATTATTATATTACTTTCTTAATACTACTAAATTTTAATAGCTTAAAACATATTTATATTCCTGTATCCTAGTTAAAAACATATAATGTTCTTACTATATAAACAAATAATTTTTATAAACAAAAATTATAATTTACCAATTTTATATCTGGAGTCTAACTCTTTTAATATTTTCATAATTAATATATGTTTTAAAAATAAATTTCATATTCCAATAAATTATTTTAATTACAATATTATTTAGATGCTAAAAATTATGTATGTCAATATATGATTAAGTTTTGATTATGTTAAATAAATGCTTTTAAAAATGTAAAAAAACGCGATTTTACTTCCCTTAAAACTCGTATATGATATAAAAAGGTTTTTTAATATAAATATTTTCGTTTAACAATTTATATATATTAAAAACAAATGATTTTATAAAAGAAACTTGTGTGTTTTTTATATCATGTACTGATATATAAAAATTTCAATATTAGAAAGAAAATACAAAATATTATAAAATAGAAATATAATAAATGAAAAAATAATTGTTTATCTATGTGATGCAAAAATGATAACAATAAAAATTTATTGAAAAATAAGAAAACATAAATTTCACATTTACAATAAATAATTATTGAATAACATAAAGCTCGAAAAGTGAACAATGCATTATATATATACGTAAGCAGAAAGTAAAGCAGAAAATTATAATTAACATTAAATAGCAGTAAATGAAGTTTAAAAAACGATAGACATTACAATAATTATATATTTCGGGTATTTATCTATAGGCTAGAAAATGCTATTTAGTGTATATTCTGGCATATGTTCTATTACATAGAGAACTTTATAAGGTATGTAATATGTATATAATTAATAGAGTTATGATGAGGTAGTAAATAGCAGTAACAGTCAGAGAGTTAAAGAGTAAAGTCTACAAAGAAGAGTATTAATTGTAGAAATATGTAGTATAATAATTAAGCAGTTTAAAGCAGAGTAGTTAAAGCAGTAAAGACAGCAGAGTTAAAGCATTAAGAGCAGAGAGTTAAAGCAGTAAAGCAGAGAGGATTTGAAGAGAGGAGTGATGATAGAGGAGGTTTAAAATTATTAAAAAAAGAAATGAGATGCACTATATGAGATAAACGTCGTAAATTAAGTGAGATAAACACTTAAATAAAAATTATATGTTAGCTTTATATGTCCTAGTAAAAACAAAAAGCAATAGATATTTTAATAAGCTCAAGGTGTTAAGTCACACTTATAACACTTTCTACTATGTATTTCTTAAAATAGGCTTGTGAGGCTAGTAAAGAATAGGCGGAAACGCTTTTTTTTATTGTAATTCGTAATAAATAGTATATGAATGACTCATAGTATATTTGAAACGAAATTCTTTGAATAGTTACATTGATATCATAGCTAAATGTTTTCGCTAGTTTCTCATGACGTCTTCCGACTCCGCTAGATGCCGCACCTATTCTGGTAGTCCGCTCGGAGCGGGCTAGCGGACTAGCGGACTAAAGTAGAGACGGGGAAGTGCGCGCGGCGCGTACGCGGAAATATTGCGCTGCGGCGAGCACGCCTGGACTGATGGTGTAGAATATTGCGCTGCTAGTGGCGCCGCGGTCGGGCGGTTCGGGCGGGGATCACTTGCACGGTAAATTTCGAGTTTTAGGCCAAAGCGACTGCGGTATTATCATACAGAGATATGTTTTTGTCAGGTCACTGTCTCCAATCTGTGTAACGTCGTTGGTAGGTAGTGATTCCTGTATGCTATAAGTGTTATAAAAATACTGAACTGTAGTAGGAAGCATCTAGCACTTCGTAA
>JABUQX010073641.1:12500-25000 GCA_015478945.1 Trachelipus rathkii
GAGAACAACTTTAAAGCTAATGTATTTTAATAGCATACCTGTAAAACTATTCAATTTTATACGACCTTCACACACTTAAATTCAATGCTGCTTTTCTTTGGTTTTCTTGTCTGTAGCACAAACTACAAAGTAAAGAAAACCGTGCACGTTACAAAGTATTATAAACAATATTGTACACAATAGAATTTTTTTTTTAAGGTTCATCTTATACCATATCTGTCACTCAATTCGGACATGACGTTGTTTGTTTGTTTTTCTTTTGTTCTTTATTGTTGCTTGTCTGACACCTTACATAATACTGCTGCAATGTAAATTTAGAAAGTTTTTTTTTTTGAAATTTTCTCAAATGTCGTGTGGAATGACTTTAATTTTCTTCTCTTCAGTAGTAATTATACTTGAATTGTTTCTTCCCCTTTTAGGCTTCATTGTTCAATATTTTGCACTGTTGTTGACAAAGTACATCGCCCTGAAAGGATTTTTTAAGTGTTTTATGACTTTAAATATAAAAAATCTTTTTTCTTATGAAAAATTTTGTAAATTTTGGAGTGGAAGATTTTAGGTCATTTCTTGAAGTATCAACGCAACTAAAGTATATCGCATTCTAACACCTCTAACTCAGATCATCAATTCTCTCTCTCTCTCTCTCTCTTTCTCTCTCTCTCTCTCTCCTCTCTCTCTCTCTATATGTATATATATATATATATATATATATATATATATATATATATATATATATATTATATATATATATATATAATATATTATATACTATTATATATATTATATATTATTATATATTTATATATAATATATATATATTATATATTATATTATATATACTTTAACAATAGATTGGCACGGTCATGTGCACAATTCGTTTTTATTTTAATTGCATGTTCATTACGTTGCCTTTTTTGGACTTCAGGTATGTATACGCACACGCTCCATGAGCGCCCCAACACCCCACACACCACCAACACACATCCACACAATTATATAATATATATATATATATATATAATATATAATATATATATTATATTATATATATATATATATATTATATATATATAAATATATATATTATATAGTTATGGTTGCTCAGTCTTCTGCGGATTGTTTTGATGTCAAAAGTATAAATGCTTTAAATGTAAGTAAAAAATAATTATTAATTTATTTTTATTATTATATTATTATTATTATTATTATTATTATTATTATTATTATTATTATTATTATTATTATTATTATTATTATTATTATTATTATTATTATTCTATTCTACTATATAACTATTATAATTTTTATTATTTTTTTTGTACTATATAACTATTATAATTACAATTAATTGTAGTAGTTGAAATGAGTTTTTCATTTCTTTTCGCAAGAAATTGGCCGTTCCATTACAATACTTAATTTTCTTGGTTACAGAAAAATGAATTCAAAGGTGTTTATTAAAATACATTTCGGTTTGACATTTTAAATTAAGATCTAAGTGAAGAACTTCTGCAAAACAAATTATTAGAGCTAAATTAATAGAAATATTTTAAATTATAAAGTGGAAAAGTTTGGCTTGTATGACCGAAGGTTGTGTTTTTAGCTGGATCAAATTTCTATATTTAAAGCCATTTTATTAGATTACAAGCATCAAGTGTGAGTTTTACTAAAAATTTTCCACCACTACAAAAGAAATTTCCACTACGTTTATATTAATTATTGTTGTTTCAACGAATGCTCATTTCGTATCATATTTCGTCCTCTTTATTTTACCCCAATTTATTGTATTCAAACTTTGAGAAAATTTCTTTTGTTTCAAGACCTTTTGTAATTATATAATTATATTATATTAATAATTAATACCTATGAATGAATATACATTAGACTAAATGCGAACAAATTCACAAACAACACCCCCCACCACTACACACACATACAACACACACTATTACATGGCACACACACACACCACACCACACACAACATACAACACCACATCACCACACCATATATATATATATATTATACGGAGATTAAAATAAAAATTTTAGGGCAATAGTTATAGACTTTTTCATTTATGCCCTTTTGTGTAAAACTGCTTTACTACATTAAGGACAATAAAATAAGAATTTTATTAAGAAAACAACAAGAAAAAATAATGATTATTTATTTTTTTGAGAATGTAAACAAAATATAAATGTTCTTGATTGAAACGAACATGGAGTATACAGCTTATTAAAGTCATAGTTTAAAGGAGAGAGAAGTAAGGGAAGCAGCGAAATAATTAATAAGTAATATGGGATAATTTAATAGCATTATTTAATCGCGATGATTCCTACACTTTTTTTCAATTTTACATAATATTTTAAATTTATTATGTAATATTTTCTTTTGTTTTCCCAAAAATAAGTTTATCCTAACATTATGAAATTTGTAGAAGATCGATCGTTTCTATAATGTTAACTCATGCTAAGCACGAGCAGTACGAGTATAGGAGTTCCCTCTGTTTATTTATATTATTAATATATATATATATTATATATATATATTATATATATTATCTTATAATAATATATATATATATATATATATATATATATATTATATAATTATATAATATATATATATATCTAACGTATATATATTATATATATATATATAATATATATATATATATATATATATATATATATATATAATATTAATATATATATATATATATATATATATATATATAATAATATATCACCCATAAATATATATATATATATATATATATATATAATATTATACGGATATTAAAATCAAATTTATGGCAATCAGTTATACGACTTTTTCAGTTTATGCCCTTTTGTGTAATCAATGCTTTAACTACATTAAAGGACAATAAAATAAAGAATTTATTAAGAAAAACAAAAATAATGATTATTTATTTTTTTGAGAATGTAAACAAAATATAAATGCTTTCTTCGATGAAACGAACATGGAGTATACAGCTTATTAAAGTCATAGTTTTAAAGGGAGAGAGTAAGGGAGCAGCGAAATAATTATGTAATATGGGATAAGATCAGTTATGTTAAGGCATTGTTATGGTTGTTTCCAAAAGAGAAGAATAGGCGCGAATACAGATAGCTAGAGGTGACCGTATAATTAATAGCTCTTTACTGCTGTTTCTATATGTGTTCCAAGTATACATTGCTATAAGTGATATCTCGAAATTTAGCTAAATTGCACATTACTATTTTTTCATTTTAAGGGTAAAACACCATTTTTGAGATTCGGTCCCCACATTTGTGGGGATTAACCGTTTCTGTTTCTTTGGAAATCATCATTCGATCATTTACTAGACCTCACATGGTTGCCAGTTACTTTTAGGAACTTTAAAATCCACATTTCCTTAGTCTAGTGGAGCGCAAAACATATTTGAATGACAAACCAATTTGGAATATAGATCATGATTGATACTCAACACTGCAGTCATCCCCGTTCTGCTTTTGGAACAGGCCATTCGCCTTTCTATGAGCCCTAACGACCTCGGCTTCTTCGTATTTTTTTTTTTCTCATTAGCCGTCCCCTAATCCTGATTTTTATTTACTTTCCAATTATTATCTTTCTTTATTAAGAGACTTCCTTGGGTCCTGCAAACACCCTTAACTGTTCTGAAACCTCAAAATAACTTAAATGATCATGAAACATAAGGGAAAGATACCTTGTTGGTCTAATTATATATATACGTATATATATATATATAATATATATAATATATATATATATATTATATAATATATATATATATAATATATATATATATATATTATATTATATTATATATATTATTATATATATATATGGAAGGGAACTTGCTAATTGTGGCTTTTTTTGTGAGAAGCCACCCTATAGTAAGATGATGGGTAATTTAAAAATCCATATTTCAATCGATGAATTTATTCAAACCAATAAGTAGAGATATTCAATAAAAGTATAGGTAAAGTAATAAAAGTCCCTTCTGTTGAATACTCTTCCTTCGCAAGGCGAATTTGGGTAGTCCACAGCTTTTCCAAGCGCGTTTTTCCGACTCTGCCTCTGACTCTTCTTCGTTTAGCGAAAAATTTGTGATCGAAATTCAGAGTCGCGCCCCTTTCTTGAAATTTACCTCTCTTGCCGGGAAGATTTCTGGAGAGAGTATCTATAAATTTATTTCTCTGATTCTTTCTTATTGTTAATTTTTTCTGACTCTCTAGAGTATCTCAACAGGACGGTTTATATACTTATTCTCATTTGACTTCATGCTAAAATTTTGGCTCTCGCAAATCTTAGCAAAGTAACCGAACATAAAATTAAAATTTTGTACAAGTTATAATGGACGTGCCACACACACACACACAACCATATCTATATATATATATATATATATATATATTATATAATATATATATATTAATATATATATATATATAATATAATCATATAATATATATATAATTATATATATATAGTAATATATATATATTATATATATATATTATATTATATATTATATTATAATTTATATATATTATATAATATATATATATATATATAGTATAATATTATATATATTATATATATATATATATATAATAGTATAATATATATATATAGTATATATTATATATGTGTCGTGTGTGTGTGTGTTGTGTGTGTTGTACCGAAATTCAACTTGACTTCGGCTCCGAACTACTGTGAGCCGCAAGCATGACCATCCTCAGCTCTCATGATCTTTTCAGACTCCGAATCCTTAGTCAAATCTAATAATAGGCAGCTTATTCCTACTAGCTACGCCATATCCACGTTAATAGAGGACTTTACACCCACCTGCAAGGGCGTAGGTGTCGTAAACTCTGGCCCCGCAAGGTAGGACAACTACCAAGCTATGTTGGGCCACAAGTTTGAAAGCTATCCGAAAATTATTTCCCTGGCGACGTCTGTATATATATATATTATATATAATATATAATATATATATATAATAATATATTATATTTAATATATATATATATAATATATAATATATATATTTATATATATATTATATATATATAATATATATATATATATCGTAGTTAGAAAAAGAAAAAAAACATAAATCGGAGAAAAAAGTTTCTGATGTCTGATAACGAATTAACCGCTCAGAGATAATAATTTCGTCTGAAAGTCCCTCCAAAAGCATTACCTCTGTGTCTTCGGTAACGTAAATGCTTGAGCATCCGACAAGGATTGGTGGATCAAATTCTGCCTTCAAATATTTGCTGTTTAAATACACAAATTGCGGATCGGCGCTTTATTACTTCAAGCTAAAGCTACAGTAAATAAAATAAAAATGAATTAAATATTACACACACAGTATTATATATATATATATATATATATATATATATATATAACTATATATAATATATATAATATATATATATATAATATTATATATATTATATTTTATATAATATATATATATTATATATATATATATATATATATAGATATATATATTATGCAAAAACAGCCAAAATTCAACATGGCTGGGGCTCAATGACGTCTGAGATGTCTGATCACCTCGATTGGTAAACCAACTGCGGTTTGTGTTTTTTTACTACTAGGGTCATTTCCATAAAATAGTGCTCTTGGGGTGTTTTTTGTGTGCTGAGACTATGTCAATGTTGTGTTTGTAAGGAAAGCTTAAGAACTTCAGAATGTTGTTGTTCAAGATTTTATATTTCATTTGCAGGATATTTTGTCTAACTTATTATTGTCCAATTTTTGAGTGAGGAGAAGTTGTTGGGAGGTGGGGTTTTAAATGATGCAAGTCGTATGTCTGGTTTTGTACTGGCAGAGTCGTAAAAGTGGTACATCTGTTTTTATATGATCCATGCTGTTCAGAGATGAACATCTTTATCAGATAGGTATTTTTTTGTGAGGTAGTTTGTTGCAGATGACAGATATTCTTTTATGGGCCGGGTTTTAGGTGTATATCGCCAATTGTTTGAGAATAATAGGAGTGATTTAAATTAAATTTATTTTTTATTATCAGAGTTTATGTCGAAGTTGAGATACGGAGGTTTAAGAGGTTTGGGGTTGCCTGGGTGTTATGACTTGCCGGATGACTTGCAGGTTTGTAAATATTATTATTATTATATGAGAATATAAGTGAACAACTCACCACGTCAAAAAAAATACACAGAGCATTTGTGTTACATAATTAGATATTTAATTAGGTGAGCTTCTTTGCCTTTTTGAATTATCCAATCTTTGGCTGGTTATGATGGCATTATTAAATGGTTAGATCTACAACAATTTGATTACAATAATTGAGAAGAGATAACAACCATATGTGGTATGAATGATTGTTTTACAGATGTTAAGTATATTGTGATATCAATATTTTAAGGCAAATCTAAAGAATAATTATGAAGTCACTGATCTTGTGACGGAGAGAATCGTTATTTTGCAAGAGTGGATGATGTTGGGTTTAGGAAGCCCAAGGTGTCTTCTGGCTGAATGATGGTTTGTACGTACTGAGGAGCTGATCTCTCTTGAGACCTGAAGCAGCAAACTGTCTGTTTCCCCCACTGAGATTTCGAGTTTCTTTCTTGACGACTCACGTAATTCACACTAGATTGGAGATATTTTTTCTTTGGTCTAGTCTCGCGGCCGATACTCGATCGTACATGCCCAATTCATTAGGTTCTTCGTCCGCACATTCAGCAAAGCCAGAACTCGCCCACACTCTAGAAAGCGGCCCGGATCTGTGGACTCATTATATATTATTAGTATATATATATATATTATATATAATATATATATTATATATATTTATATATTATATATATATATATTATATTATATAATCATATATATATATATATATATATAATATATATATAAATATATACTGAAGAACGAAAAAGAATGGAAGTCTTCCTTTTAGAGTAATCATTTTTTTTGTAACTGTTATTTAGCAATAGACCTGAGATCCAGAAGTTCTTTTTTTTCGCTCCACTTTCAAGAATTTTAAACCCAGTCCTTGGTTTTACACTTAAAAACCTATTTTTACTGTTCTTATTCCTTTTAAAAGCTTCTCCAAAGGAAGATTTATGGATATCACTTTTGGTCATCTGGAAACTGGAAAAAAAATAAAAATCATGTCACTGTATCTGAAGTTATGTGAACAGTAATGATATTATATTATTATTATTAATTATTAATTATTTAAAAATTAATATGCCATTATGACAGTATTATTAGAACATATGTAATTAAGTATTATTTATTATTATATTATTATTATTATATTATTATTATGTATGGGATTTTGATGCTTTTTTCAAGTCTCCTGAAAGTATTTCTTTGTACAGAAGAAATTTTCTTCAATATTGTTCTGTGAAAATAAAATTATTGATTTAATTAACGTACTGAGCTTTCGTCCATATACTTCAAACATTTTCAAGGAATAATTTAATTTTTTAGATTTTATTTTGGTAATATAATAGGTTAAACTAAAAATTAAAAAAATAAATTAATTTTATAAATTTTTAAAGTTTTTAAAGTTTAATACCTGCATTAACGTTGTTATAACATAATTGTTCGTAAAACACCTACATGTCACATTTTTATATTTATTACTGTGTTTTCTGTTTCCTTAAGCAGGAATGATTCCCCGGGCGCAATTCATCAAAAATCTATTTCTTGTTATGATTTGGAAAAGTTTCTTTTATTTTTGTTATCGTCGGTTATTTTTGTTATGTTTCTTTTAAAATTGGTTTGAATATACTTTACTCGGCCTTATACTCTTGTTTTGCGGAGGGGTAATTTATCTATGTTTGAGGTATTCGTGTGTGTATGTCCGATATAAGAGGCGTTTACATCCACTTTCAGAACATGTTGAAACTCGGTACAAGAAACGTTTACTACTCGCTCAGCCAGACCTAAAGCGTTCACCAGTTAGATGAACCACGAGCCTCATTTCAATGGCTTTATAGTAATTGATTCTTATTTAGTATAGCTTCCTGTCTTTTGGCTTTTAATATGTTCTCTTTTAAAAATTATTTTAATTGTTTTCGCTGTTGATTCCTGAAATAGTATGTTTCAGGTAATAATTATATCATATGGAGTCTTAATTGTTTGGTAGTTATCACGTAGGATGTGAGGAGAAAAATATGCACGTTGTAATAAAAAAAGTTGCCTGTACTCAATGTTAATGTTACCATCGATGAATAAGAAGCTGAAAAATACTGTCATTTGAACTGAATCGATAAGATTGATTGGGTTGTAGATATCGATGTAAATTTTGGACAGATAGGATCGCCTTTATCTTCAAGTGTGATGTTTTGTTGTGAAGGCATGTTTTTTGAAAAATGAAAATTGTGTTTAGTAGGCACATTTAAGAGTGTCCTTTAATAAATTATTTACTTTCCTTATTTTTTACTATTAATTCTTTCAAGTTTGTTTTACTAATATAAATCTGCACATTTTATGTCTGTATTTATTTATTTATTTATTTCAGCTATTTTATCTTTCAAGTTTTTAGTTTTTATTGAGTGCTTCTCAATTGATTGTGTTGTTGTCATAAATTCTTTTGCATGATGATCCTTCCTAATGACTTTATGAGTTTCCGTTACAAAGTATTTCGTAGTCTTTTCCCGAGTAAGGCAGTATACTATGGATTAAGTTTGCGTCCATCATAGATTTTCTAGATTCAATTTCATCTAATAATATTATATATATAAAATATAATAATAATATATTAATAATAAAATAATATAATAAAATAATAATATTTTATATTAATTATATAATATATAAATAAGGGGTTTTGTGTTCTTCAATTGTGCTCCAAACAGAACAATGAAAATAAATAAATGTTTAGGTACTTAATGTATGGCTTACATATACATTGTAACGTTTTGTAACAATTTAATATTATATAAAATAATAAATTAATTATATAATTAATAATAATAAATAATAATAATAATAATAATAAATAATATATAATATATATATAATAATAATAATAATCAATATCAATATATACAAAATAGTTTGATCAAATTCTGGGAACAATCTCAATCTTATTCAATTCATAGTTTGCGTGTAATAGCTACCTCTTGCACTAAGCAACTGGTCTTTTCTGTAATAGGTAAAAATTAAATATTTATTAAAATTAAAAACCGGGAAGTATGCTTATTTATTTTAGAAAAACAAATGTATAATAAAAATAGAGAGTTTTGCTGTTAGTTTGCTGATCTTCGCTGAAAAGTTGTAAAAGGTGGAAAATGTTTTGGATCTTATGGTAGGCTTTTGGAGGTCAATGGGTGTGGTATATAAAGTGTGCAGTACTCTCTACGTAAAATCTACTATATAATTAATATGGCCATAATTTTTATTCAATTTAAAAGTTTTAAAATGTTTTTGTATTTAAGGTTAAAATTTTGTCGACGTGGATATTTAACTTTTTTAATAAATATAAATGGATTTAAATACTAGATTGTTTAAGCAAGGGTGGTCATTCATGTTGTCCTGACAATATTTTGGTCGATTCACGGCAACTAAATGTTATTTTTCCATATATTACTGCATTTGGTGAGCCTTTTTTCCTTTCAGGCGTTTCAGCATTCTACAAACTATCATTTTGGAAGATTTACTAATTGCACCATATCTGTTCTATCGATTTTCTCTCTTCGTTCTGGTCAACATTTCATCTCATTTCTTACATTGTTATTAGACTTGGTATGGACATGTAGTATAATAGAGTTTATGCAAGATTAGCATGCACACGTTTCTTTATATGTAAACGTAATGCACTTATTTATGTCTGATTTGGCTTCAGACTATGTAACGTTTATTTACGTTATTACTGTGGCACTCTATTTTACGTAACATTGACTGGCTCCTTTTTGTTGGTTATACCTTAATTACTTACAAATGATTGTAAACTTAATTATGTTACAAGTATTATCTTAATTACTTACATAGGAAGTGCTAATTACTTTTGCAATGTTTACATCAAAAAGACATTTGCAACATTGCTGTTTTTCGGCGTAGTGGACCAAAGTAATGGTTTCTACTGTCGGAACCCGTTTTCTGATGTTCGCGAAGGCGTTTTGAAGTAAATTCCCTGTGACTCAGAACGCTATTCGATTGCTTATTTTCATGCTAGCTATACCAGCAATTTTAAAACCCCTTAATAGGGGTGCAAACCACTAAGTTGCAAATTCATTAAAACTCAGAAGCCAGTCTGTCCAGAGAGACCCTTTATTAGACATTCTACATGCGATCCTTAAAGCCCCTATATTTGCTTTCTCAAAACCTTCAAAATCTACCGACTTTGGGGTGTTTACAAAGTCAACATCCGAACATGACTCGGATTCTCCTGACGGTTTAAGAACGATACCGAAACCGTCCGAAACGGTCTCGTAGACCTTTCCAACCTCCTTGAATTTGATGTCTCTCAAAGCGTCAAAATATATACTGGATGTTAATGGAAATTTTCAATCAACTGGTCTGATGAATTGGACTTGTGAACTTTCCTTACCTGAACCAGGTTCGGCCAAAACTTTTCCAGCTGAATCATCTGATGTTTTTAGAACTTCTTGTTCCGTCGCCGGTATTTACTGGTAACTTGTTCTACTCTTTCTAAAAAAATTCAGTAATGAATTTGCGTCATTTACTCAGTTATTGATTATGCAAAAATAATATATATAAAAAATTCCGTAATTGATTTGTCATTAACTCAGTTTATTAATTATGCTCATAAAAAATAATAAAGAAACTGAAATTATGTGAACAAATATCTGATAAAATGACTTCGACTCTAAACTATTCGAGAACTATAAAAGTGAAACAATATTTCAAACTCGACCGGTGCTTTAATATCTCTATGAAGCTAGCTAAACCTGGGGATAATAATGAATATTTGTACATGGTATTTTATTATTATTATTCTTATTATTATTATTTTTTATATTATTATTATTATTATTTATTATTATTATATTTTATTATTTATATTATTATATTAATTATTATTATTAAACAGAAAGTAACTTTAAAGTAGAAACTACTACAAAAAAAATATTTTACTAAACTGTTTAAGCAAAAATTTTAAAATTTTTATAAAAAAGATTTCATAATTTTTTACTTTAAAAATGAACTTCATTTGAATTTTGAAAATTGTTGTGGTTAGTAAAATGTAAGTTGCCTCTCATGATGGTTGGTGTGGATGTTAAACTCGTGATTTCTTTATCATCAAATCACTGTTGACTACTTCTGAAAAAAGCTTTTTTTTAAATAAAAGCTTTTTCTGAAAAAAACTATTAAAATTCTTGAAGATTCGTAGTAACTTTTATTATTATGTATAGTTCGCTCCATTTTACTTAGATAATTTTCTGATTTGTCTCCGTTATTTCTCAAGTTTTGGCTACCAGAACTAGGTAGCTTCACATGAGTATATACAGATGTCAGATTTCTCTGGAGACTCCACTTGTTATCGAGACAAATTTTCAGTAGATATATGTAAGGTTAGTGATAGGTCGATAAGATCATCGGGTTTCGGCCGAACTTTCCAAGGGTTTACTGGAAAGTTAGGTCTCGGCTGGAACCAAAATTCTGGTTCCGGTATATCCCTAGTGTGTGATATATTATGTTAGTTCTAAGCACATTTTCACAAAATTGTGAAGGGAGCCAAGTATTGGAGTGCGTACAGGCTCTATGTTGGTATGTCATACTGCCTGTGACTAAGATAACGATCTGGGCAACCTATTATATGTGAAAGTTGTAACAACAACCCTAGAAGGATGACTAAGAGGAACAAGAAAAGCAATGCTTTTGGCTATTCCAGAATATTGCGAGAGCAACCGCAATCACTATGTATACTGCTACTTCTGCATGGTTGGATATTACAAAACTATGGAAAAGGTGAAAGGAACTGGCAATTATTTCTTCATACTCAGATATTTCCTATCTTAGAGCCCCAGTCCTCATAAGAAAACTACCCTATTACTTCACACCTCTCCTTCCTGTAAGTAACTTGTGTTATGACAAGTCCATGACATAAAAGAAGAAACGTATGTTTCTACAATTATTATATGTAGCAGTGCTACTTATACTATATATAATAATATATATATATAATATATATATATATATATATAATATATATATATATATTATATATATATTATATTATATATCATAATATATATATATATATATATATATATATATTATAATATGTATGTATTCATTTAAGCCAAGCTTTCTTTTTTCCGTTTTCTGGAAGATGATGACTCGAGTTGACGATAAACACAAAATAACCAATCATGCTTAAAATCTTGAAATAAAGGAAGGATGAGCATACATTGAAAATGATGTGTGTGCTTTCCGGCATGTGTTCAGGGATTTTTAGGAATTGTAGAAGATCCAAATTACATAACAGCTGATAAAAATCTCATTAGATTTTTATAAAA
>JABUQX010073641.1:30000-31424 GCA_015478945.1 Trachelipus rathkii
TTAATATTAATATTATATATTAATCATTAATATTAAATATATAATATAATATTTAATAGTCTGTGTCATTTAATAACGTTCTTTGGAGAATTTTAATTTAATAATGAAAAAGTATATACTTACCGATACAAACCATAGAACATAATTTTATTCATATATTGCTGATGTAGGTGAATTTAATAAATTTTTTTTTAGTTTTTTTTTTATTTAAAGATTTTTTTTTTTTAAACATTTTATATAGACATGATTTTTTAAAGTTTTTTTATAAATTTTATTTAGTCTTTAAGATTTATTACGATAAAACTCTCTCTCTCTCTCTCGTCTCTCTCTCTCTCATCCTCTCTCTCTCTCTTCATCCTCTCTCTCTTCTCTCTTCTCTCGCTCCTCTGATAGTGCATGTTTACTCGCGCGCAGCGCGAGTAAGCTGTTACACCAGCACCGCTACGCGCGCAGCGGCATTTGGTAGCGAGCGCTTCATGCGAGCGGCGTGACCAGTGCATTGTGCTACGCCGGCCCTGTCGTGCAAATATCTGTCCTTATTGGTATTGTTTTAAAATTTTATTAAACTCATATAAAATATCTAATAAAAAAATAATTTAACAACAAGATAAAATAATACATATTGTTTGCATACTTCGTAGTTAAATAATTTTCTAGCAGTATATAACAACAGAAAAGTTACACGGCAGAACACTTTGTAGGTGGTCATTTTGACAAAAATGGCAGTGATGCATTAATTTTTGTCCGGGAGTTTAATATATATATTATATATATATATATAATATATATATTATATATATATAATAATATATATATATATATATTAGTATATATTATATTATATAATATATATATTATTATAATATATATATATATAATATAATATGTAATATATAATTATATATATTATATATATATAATATAATTATATATAAATATAATAATATATATATATATTATATAATATATATATATATATTATATATAGTATTATATATATTATATACTTATATATATATATATATATTATATATTATATATATAATGTATAATAATTATCAAAGGTGGGCACTTCCGCTCTTTAGTGCGCTAGTCCGCCTATTCCCCTCCTGAGACGGATCTCTCACCACACCAACCCCATGAATGAGGTCGGATCTAGCGGACCCACGGTTCTCACGACACAGAGGAGTCGTACAGGCAATTAGCCGACCTTGCACGTGTCGATCCCAACCTGAAAAAGTTGGTCCGCTCTTTTGGTCCGGCAACCTTTTTTTGGAAAAAATGACAGTATAGTTTTACTTATTTAGAATTTCTTATTGGGTTATTAATACAAGAAATACTAATTTTTATTTTATAGTTTTACTAATTATATTTTAGTTAAGACTTTTGTTTCCTCCTAATCACATCTCCAAACTTGCCAAAAT
>JABUQX010073642.1:0-15000 GCA_015478945.1 Trachelipus rathkii
CAAAGCTGCTATATATATATATATATATATATATATATACTATATCCGGTGTGGTGCGGTGCGTGGTGCGCAAATTTTGGTGCGGTGCGGTGCGCTGTGGTTCGTGGCTCGGTGCGGTGCAGTACGGTGCGGTGCGTGCAAAAGAGCCGGTGCGGTGTGGTGCGGTGCGGTAAGATAGCGGGTGGTGCGGTGCGGTGCTGGTGCGGTGCGGTGCTGGTGCGCGACCTCCCGGTGCGGAGCGGTGCGGAGCGGTGCGGAGCGGTGCGGTGCGCAAAAATCCGGTGCTCGGCCAACACTAGTTCGTAGATGTCAATGCTTGTTCACACCTAAGAAAATTTATCTCAAGTCCTAATTTTTATTTATTAATTCTTTTTATCATCACTGGGGGCAAATGACTAAAGATCTATATAAATTCCAAGAGAGTTGAGGTAAATATAATTCATTAATCAGTCAATGGCCAGCATGACCAGCAACATGGAAGTATTAAAGTGTGTGATTCAAAGGAAGTTGGAAAAATGTAAGAAGAAGTGTGCTCCAGACTTTGCCAGTAGAGTTCATTGAAGAATGATCATTTGAGGAGGTTAAGTCTAGGGTCACAGAACTGGACAACGAAAGGGTGAGATTGAGTGGAAGGACAAGTCACATGATTTGTCCTCAAAGGAGGTGATATGCGACTAGAGTTCAGGAGAAGTGCTCATTGTAATGGCATGAGTGATGCAACAGCTTGACGGGCAGTTCAGTAGAGAGCAGGAAAGTTGCTAAGTCAAAAGTCATAAACGTGCTCTTTTGAGGAGAGCGTTTGGAACCAACCTAGAGATCCGATGCATTCTCCAGCCTGTGTTGAACAACTCCAGCTGTACAGACCAATTAACTGATATGTGCTGTCAAGAAGTTCTGATGTCTCCCTAAAAACACCTAACATTTAAAAAATTTGTTTGTCTAAGGAGATAATATGATCATTTTTGTAACATTAATGTAGTACTGAAATGGATTTGATTTGTGTATTTTAGAAAAAGATACCATAGTTGTGTTGAAGTATGTGAGTAAATAAATAAAAGGGGCCAAAAGTGTTAAGGCATTTAAAACATGAATGTTTTCCTTGCCCCAATTAGAAACACGAGAAAAATCAAAGGTAAGTTGCCCTAAGATCACCCTCCAAACGTATCTATTTGCAATTGGAGTGGGACATTTCCATGAAGAATTATAAGTAAAGGTGAGTTGCTGATGCAAGAATGGATAGAACAAGGAAGTGATGAAGAAGGTCCTTATTAAATAGGAGAAAAAAAAGCTGAGGGATAGAACAAAACCGCTGATTCTTTTGTTTTAAGGATGAACAATGGTCCTATGCAACAACATCTATGGAAAGACAGTTAAGGAAATTGAGAGAAGGCCCAGAAAGATGAACAGATACCGAATAGGGGAATTTAGAAATAAAATCTTTTATTGAAAACATTTTACATCTAGCGCCATTGCAAATAATTCACAGAAATGATTCAGACTAGAGGACCAAAGTCCTGGAGATTTGAAGATTAGCTTTCAGGAGTTCCTTTGAACTACTTTGTTGGGTATCTGAGATAAGATTAGAGGTGTTAAGAAGTTTCCCTAATCTTTCTGCTAATAGATTCGAAACCTTAGAAAAATAGTGGTTAAAGTGATAGTACGATATTTAGAAGATTAGAAAAGGTTTCTCCCATTTCTATACAGGCTCAAAGAGTGTGTGCACCTCAGCTTTAAGGAAAGATCAAGTTACAACAAAGACGAAACAATGTACTAAGGCAGGGTCTGAGCTTGAAAGCATAAGTTTTGAGAACCATCTGATGATACCTTCAGAGCCCCAAGTCTACTTAATATTAAGTTCAGAGATCAGCTAAGTATGCGAGCCCTAATAAAATCTTTATAAGTTACTATATTAGACATAAAAGAGTCGGAAGATAAGAGAAGAAATGAAATAGTTCCAGTAATGTTTTAAATTTAGTTAGAAATAATAAAGGTTTGACCAGAGAATATCTTTGTAGAAGGTAAAATAGTAGCTGTGTCGTCAGTAGAAATATGAAGTGGAAAAGAGACGGAAGAAATATAGATTTGACATATTTTACTTAGAAAACGGGAAGCCAGAAACATTAGCGCATTTAAGTGTCACGAAAATAAGTTTTACAGTTCCATAAGTAAAAATGAGTTTCTGGGTGACGCTAATTTCTAATACCAGCGTCCCTTGCAACGAATAATATGATAAAATAACAGATTTAAACCAAGGTTTGCTGGTTTCAGTTGAAAGGAAAGAAAATGCAATGTATGCCTTCCTGATAGAGAACAATTTTTCATTGTGAGTCTTCCACATTCTAAAGGACTCTTTTTGCCGAAGCAATATAATCATTCCAAGTAAAATCAAAGAAATAGGACGCAGATCCGACCGGTTGCAGCTCGAAATGACAAAAATATTTCGTAACCTATGGTGGGTGTTTTCCTACAAAAAAAGTGAAAAAAGATAGAGCATGATTTAAGTTGATCTGATGAAATCAGAAACAAATAATTTGAAAGTGTTAATAATAGAATAAGTCTATTAGTTTTTGTCTCCAAGATGATAAGGGACACGGGTAGAAGTTGTAACAGACTGCGCAAGAGAATTGAGAGCACAGGGTCAGGAAAGTTCACCATCTGAATTTAGAGAAATAGAAAGGATTACCTTGGTGAAGAACAGTGAAATCACCCAAAAAAAGTTTGAGGAAGGGAGAAGAGAATGTATCAAGGAGAAGAGAATGTGTCTATTTTTGACTTTAGATAAGCTAAGAATTTAGGTTGTCAGTAGAGTTAGGGATATGAGCATAACAGATTAGGTTAACAGTTAATTGTTAAAGAGGCAGAACCATGACGTAAAAAAATAATGACTCCCACCAAATGAGGAGCAGCTAGATCAGAGGCCGTTATCCTGACTATCTAAACACTTGAATTTGACTAAGAATAAGAGGTGAGTTTAGAGTATGACGATGGTTGGTGCAGCGGAAAGTGAAGAAGTAATACCACAGATGTTACGGCAATTGTGAAGAAGGAGAACCATGTATTAGAACAAGCCGAAGCGAGTCCCGGTTACCGATCATATCATAACCACCAACACCCAAATGATTATTAATAGTATTATTCAATTACTTAATTAATTATGTTTTAAAAATGACAATCCCCATTAGTAGAATGCAGCAAAAGATAATAAATTACTTTGTTGTTGCCCCAAAATTTTGTTCTTGACCCAGATGTGTTTTCCTTTTTTCCAATAGGTAAAAGTGAATATTTCTAATTTAAGTGATGAGGAAAATGGAATTGATTTAAAAGCCAAAGCTAAAAGTCAGTGAGGGGTTTTTCCTAAAGTAAACCATAGATGCTATAAAAGGATAAATAGGAGGGAGCAAATATTTTTAAATTAAAGTTTCTCGACAGTTTTTAAATAGGGAATATTAATAACAAAATTTCATGAGTTTACTTGATAGACTTTGTATCACTATATAAATTGTAGGAGAAAATTGGAACAATAATACTCTTTTGATTGAATCTATTTGCGATTAATCTAGTACAAATTACTAATTCAATTTTAGTGAGCCTCGTCTATGCATTAGCTCCTTCCTAACCGCAATTCATCAGAGTGACTTGCGAAGTGATAATTCTTTTTCTCTATTCCAGTCTTTGATAAAGTGACTTTAACTCTAAGTAGTAATAACAGATGGAAAAAATCTTATTAAAAGATCATTTTGGCTCAAATGAGAAGACTGAAGTACTTTATGTTTCCTTCTTTAACGTGAACAGAAAGGAAAAATTTTGTGATTTTTAACTTTGTGGTAAATAAATGAAATTAAAGTTTTTGTTGCCGCTCGAAGTTTAAATTTAATATGCCAAGTAAAATGATAAAATAATCAATAAAACTATATATATATATATATATATATATATATATATATATATATATATATATATATATATATATAACTCTATATATATATATATATATATATATATATATATATATATATATAAATATATATATATATATATATATATATATATATATATATATATATATATATATATATATATATATATATATATATATATATATATATATATATATATATATATATATATATATATATATATGGAGGGCATAGTCCCGAGGAATTGAAGAAGGGGAGCAGTAATAGTACTCTTATACAAGGGTAAGGTAGGATAAATGTAACTGTTGGAAATATAGGGGAATTAGTTTATTGAGTGTTGTAAGAAAAAAAGATATATGCTGGTATTTTGGTAGAAAGAATGCATCGAGTGACTGAGGAGCTGATTGGTTAAGATTTAAGAACAAGGTGCGTTTAGAAGTGGTAGAGGATGTGTGATATATGGTGTTGGTGGTAGGCTATTGAATGGAATCAAAAGTATGTTTAACGATAGTGAAACGCGTGTAAGAATAAATGGAGTTGAAAGTAATTGGTTCAATATTAATAGCAGAGTGAGGCAGGGATGTGCTATGTCTCCTTGGTTATTCAATTTGCATATGGATGGGGTTATGAAAGAATTAGAGGTGGGGTGGCAGGGGATGGTGTTAGAATGATGGAGAATGGAAGAGAGTGGAGGGTGCCCTACCTATTATATGAGGATGATTTGGTTTTGTTTGGCGAATCTGAAAAGAGTTTGAGAGGATTAGTAGAGGGATTTGGTAGGGTGTGTAAAAGAAGGGGTTTGAAAGTAAACGTAGATAAGAGTAAGGTATTGGTTGTGAGTGAGGACAGTTCTCGATGTAAAGTTATGTTGGATGGAGAGCAATTGGAACAAGTGTCTGAGTTTAAATATTTAGGATATATGTTGGATGAAAAGGGAACGGATGATGCAGAGTGTAGTAGGAAAGTTGTGAATGGCAGGAAGGTGGCTGGTGCAATTAAATCCTTGGTGGATGTAAAGGGACTAAGTCTTGAGTGCGCTAGGTTCTTCATGAGGGTATGTTGTTACCTGTGTTAATGTATAGTAGTGAAACTATGGTCTGTAATAAGAAGTATAGATCTAAAGTACAATGTGTCCAGATAGACAATCTTAGGGGCGTGTTAGGTGTGAGAAGAATTGATAAAATGAGGAATGAACGCATTCGGGAGTTGTCTGATTGAAGAAAGGACCCAATGAGAGAATAAATGAAAGTACGTTGAGATGGTTTGATCATGTGGAAAGGACAGATGATAGTCGGCTGGTTAAGCAGATGTATAGTGGTGAATGTGTTGGGAACAGACCGGCTGGGAGACCGAAGAAAAAGTAGATTGAGTCAGTAAAGGAATGAATGGAGGAGAGGAATGTGAGCTTGGCAGAGGCGAGATGAAAGGTGCATAATAAGATTTATTGGCGGGGTTCTGCGAGGGGGTATGGTTGTGGCCCACCTGGGCTTAGGGATGAACCCTACATTGACGAGATGCCATAGTGAGGGTCCGTCGCAATCCCGTGAAGTTTTAGGGTGGATTTTTCTGACCGCTTCGAGTTCTCACTAAAAGATATAAAGGGGGTGGTAAGTCTGAGCTTTCTTTTCGACTTGCGTCATATTTCTCTTCTACTTTTCTGTTTCCGGTGCATGTTACGCACCTTATCCCCAGTCTTGGGGAGAGGTGGGTGATGATGATGATGAATATATATATATATATATATATATATATATATATAAATATATATATATATATATATATATATATATATATATATATATATATATATATATATATATATATATATATATATATAATATATATATATATATATATATATATATATATATATATGTATATATATATATATATACATATATATATATATATATATATATATATATATATATATATATATATATATATATATATATATCTAACTCTCTCTTTTTTATATAGATATATATATATATATATATATATATATAAAAATATAAAATAATATATAAATATTTATTTTATATATATATATATATATATATATATATATATATATATATATATATATATATATATATATATATATATATATATAAGTAGTAATGTGACAGGTTCCGCGAGACCACTTCTTTCGCTAGGAATGAATAGAGATATTTGCTTTAAACTTGGAATATAATCTATATATGTGATAAACTGATCACAGGCGAGTTTTGGTGACCGTAGGTCACCCCTAAGGGGGTGCTGCCCCCGAGAGCGTAGCCGCTACGCCCCCGTTTATACCCTTTTGGCTTTCCATACCCGAGATTGAGTTAAGCCTAACGGCTAATCATCGAACCAGGTGTTCGATGCATGAAAGAGAGAGCGCGCGTGCGCATACACATACACATTATTATTATTATTATTATTATTATTATTATGTGTGTGTGTGTGTGTGTGTGTGTGTGTGTGTGTATTACATCGAAGAAGTGTTTCCGGAGGAAACACTTCTGAGTTGTTTTTCAATCCCTTCTGCGTCTCCTTCTGCGTGTCCTTCACCACCCCCCGCACCGCACCGCACCGCACCACACCGCACCACACCGCATCGCATCGCCCTGCTCAGCTTATTATTAGTGTGTGTGTGTGTGTGTGTGTGTGTGTGTTATTATTGTTATGGTTTATTATAATTATCATTAAAAATAGCTTAAGTATTAGTAGTAGTAATGTGTGGTATTATTATTAGTAGCAGTACTACTCATAACAGTAGTGATTTTGTCGTAGTAGTAGTGGTGGTAGTAGTTGTGGTAGGTATTGTGCTAAAATTTGGAGTGGTGTTAGATGGGGAGGTACCCTAGTCATGGACGATGTTACGTCCCCATGGGTCCCCCGAAGGGGGACCCCACCCCCATTAAAAAATCGAAGTGTTCGTAATTGGCTGAAATTTGGTGAGAGGATTCAGAGTTGAATTTCTAGAAATACTTGATATGTGAATCTGAGGAGTTGGCTCCGGCACCGGTGCTGGAGCCACTGCGGTGCCGAGTTAATAAACAGTCGTATAACAACAATGTTGGTGTCTTTATAAGGGTTATCGAGGTCGTAGATTTCGAATATGATGGTTATAAGTCCGTGTAGGGTGTCTAGGACCCCCATTAGGGGGGTTCCGACTGAAAAAAAGAGCACAGAGTGCAAAAAACAAAGGAGGAATGAAGAAGGATGAAAGATGAATAAAGAAAGGAAAGAATGAAGAAGGATTCAAGGAGCTGGCTCCGGCACCGGTGCTGGAGCCACTGCGGTGCCGAGTTAATAAACAGTCGTATAACAACAATGTTGGTGTCCTTATAAGGGTTATCGAGGTCGTAGAACTCGAATATGATGGTTATAAGCCCGTGTAGGGTGTCTAGGACCCCCCATTAGGGGGTCCCGACTGAAAAAAGAGCACAGAGTGGGAAAACAGAGGTCGAAGGAGGAAGAAAGAAGGATGAAAGATGAATAAGGAAGGAAGAAGAATGATGAAGGTGGAAGAAGAATGAGGAAGGAGGAGTAGCTCGGGTGCGGTGCCGAGTTATTAAATATTAGTGTAATGATCCAATATTGGTGTCCTTATATATGTTATTGAACCTGTAGATTTCGAAAATAATGGTTTCAGAACCATCAAGAAATAAAAAATAAATAAATAAATAAATAAATAAATAAATAAAATTTCTTACACTTTTTATGTTTATAACTTACAAATTTACGTTTTTACATACCCTAAAGCAGTAAATCAATAAATCAAACCACCATCCAGCCCCCCTCCTGCCACCCTCCTGTCCATCCTTGATCTATTGATCTATTGATATATTGATCTATTGATTCAAGTCACATTTCGAGTGTCATTTTTGGATAAACATAACATAAAATCAAGTTCTTTATACAAAGATCAGACAATATATGCTGACGTAACAAAGTTTTCACATTAATAAAGCTTACTTAGTATCATCTGAACTATGAATATAACCCCAACGAGAAACCTAACACATCTTAAACAGGAATAAACGGTTAACGTTAACAGAGTTTCACACTTAACAACAGTAAAGTAACTAACATAACATCCAAAAACGTAACTTATTCACACTTTGTCAAGCATGTCTCTAACATTACAATGTTAATTTTACATTAACATTTTAATATGTAACAAAAAATTTACCATAACCGTGTGTAATTATCATACAGACCAATGAGTATACTCTAACGTAACAAAGTTTTCACATTAATAAAGCTAACATAGCATCAACTGAGCTAAGAATATAATGTACAAAGGCAAACCAGACACATCTTAAGCAAGAATAAACTGCTAACCTTAACAAAGATCCACACTTAACACCAGTAAAGTAACTAACATAGCATGCAAATACGTAACCTATTCTTACTTTATCAACCATATCTCCAACATAACGATGTTAATTTACACTAACATGGTAATATTTAACTAAAATTTATCACAACATGGGTTAATTATTATACAGAGCAGTGAAAGTATGCTAACGTAACAAAGTTTCCACATCAATAAAGCTAACATATCGTTACATGAACTAAGAAAATAATGTACAAAGACAAACCTATCACACCTTAAACACGAATAAACTGTTAACATTAACAAAGTTCCACACTTAACACCAGTAAAGCAACTAACATGGTATGCAAAACGTAACCTAATCTTACTTTTTCAAGCATAACTCTAACATATTAACGTTAATCTTACACTAACACAGTAACATTTAACTAAAATTTCTCACAACATTGGTTAATTATACTGATCAACGAATATACTCTAACATAATAAAGTTTCCACATCAATAAACCTAACATAGCGTAACATGAACTAAGAAAATAATGTGCAAGGCCAGAACCCATTATATTTGTTGAACAGTCATATTATAAGTTATGGTTCATTAATGCAGTAACATGCCACAGCAATGTCTTTATATCCAATGTTTGCCATCTATATAGACTGGAAATAATCATCGACATAAAAATATTTATCGCCTAATAAACTAACGCCTTAGTTAATATAATAAAACCTTTACCTTTAAAACATCAACCTGTTCTTAAATCACTCTATTATATGTTAATCTTACATTGACACAGTAACATTTATCAAAAATGTATCATAAACCTTGACCGATTATCATACAGACCAACGAATATATACCTACCAAAGTTTTTTACATTATCATAGTAATATTTAACAAAAATTTATCATAACCTTACCCAAATAACATTATATCTTTTTAGACACCGTCCCCCTTTCAGAAAATATCAAGTCTAAACATGAAAAATGAATTTATGCTATAACCATTTGCATAAAGTGATGCAATACTTATTATATTTGCCCCGCTGGTAGGAATATGAGCAATGTAGCAGTCGTCATTCGGTTCACGATTAAATATAAATGACACATCGTTGGGAATAACGAAACTCCTCGTGAAGATATCAACAACAAGCGTAGAGATGCAGGGAGATGTCGTCGTATCAACACAGCGAAAAACTATCCTACTGAAGAAAATAGTGTATAAACATCTCTTAAATGTAATGAGATTCTTTCTTTCAACCAATCAGAAGAAAGTAAACAAGAATACAACGCACGAACGAACCATATCAGTTCAAAAGGGTATATATTCTCGTTAGACAACAACAACAACAACAACAACAACAACAACAACAACAACAACAACAACAACAACAACAACAATAACATAGTACAAAAATAAGTTCTTTATATACCAACCAACGAATATATGCTAACATAACAAGGTTTTCACATTAATAAAGCTAACATAGCATCATATGAAATAAGAAAAATAATGTACAACGATGAATCTATCACAACTTAAGCACGAATAAACTACTAACATTAACAAAGGTCCACACTTAACAACAGTAAAGTACATAACATAGTTTTTCAAGCATATCTCTAACATATCAATGTTAATTTTACATTAACACTATTGATTTACGTCGTATTTCGAGTATCATTTCGGATAAACATAGCACAAAATGAGTTCTTTATATACTAACCATCGAATATATGTACAACGACAAACCTAACACACCATACGTACGAATAAACTACTAAAATTAACAAACTTCTGCACTTAACACCAGTAAAGTACCTAACACTTCGTACAAAACGTAACCTATTCACACTTTTTCAAGCATATCTCTAACATATCAATGTTAATTTTACATTAACATCGTAATATTTAACAAAAGTTTAGCATAAACCTGTCTAATCATCATACTGACAAAGAATATAATGCTGACGTAACAAATGTTTTACATCAACTTCGTAACATTTAACAAAAAATTCATCATAACCTCGTCTAAATATCATAATCCCCATCGAATAATTGCAAACATAACAAAGTTTTAACCAAACATAACAAAAAATAACAAAATTTTATCCTAACATAACATAAAAATAAGTTCTTTGAGTAAAATATCACAGTAAAGCGCAATAATTTACTGATTTTAAAAGCAGTAAATCAATAAATCAGTAAATCAAGCCACCCATTCCCGCAGTCCCCTACCAGCCCCAACGACATGTGAACTAATGTTCAGTCAATATTTAAGTATCTTTTTGGACAAACTATAACATAAATAAGTTCTTTATATAACCACAAATATATATAACAAAAGTTTTAACATCAATAAAGCTAACAAATCATAACCGCGACTAGGAATATAATGTACAAATGCAAACCTAACATACCTAGCGTATGAATAATCAGCTAACATCCTGAAAAATTCCCTACTGATCAAGGTAAAGTAGCTAACAGGTCATACAATACTCGATATGTTCCCACTTTTCGAGCATATTAGCAACAGGTAAAGCCGTATTATCTAACAAAATCCCTTAACAAAGTGACCAATCTATCAAAGATGCCACCATCTTGAATTATGAATTGACACTATCTTCATCAAAGTGTCACTCGTTTCGAGTATAACATCATTTGACCTATGAATAAACGTAGACATTAGCAAAAGTCTAGGACAAACCTAACATTATTCAACAAAAACTTAACCTAGGCTCACGTTTCTAACACATCATCGTCAGTTAACACAGTAATATCTTACAAAAACTCATCATTTCTCTAACAAATCAGTGTTATTTCCATTGTCATAGTAATATTTAACATAACATTACTTCACGAATAAACAGTTTTCATTAACAAGGTATCCAAAGCAACATTACCTTCGAGAGAAAACCCAAGAAGTTCGCCTTGAAAGGGTGTAGATCACGGGGGATCATCCCGGGGGTGTAAAGCGGGCTTTAGGCCTCAGCCCGAAGTGTGAGGCCTTACCTCCTTCGGAGGGTAGTACCGCCTTCGGGTTGATCCCCCTCACCAGGATTCCTACTCAGGGGTGAATCCCCCTGGGTCTCGAAAAATAGCCTGTGTTGCTGGATACTCTTGGTGTTTATTCGTTGGTACGACCATGTTAAATATTGCACGCTGTTTAATGTGAAATATTGCTGACTGATAAATGATGAGGTTTTTGTAGACAACACTGTGATGCTTGTTTGATGTCGATTGGCGTGGCGCTAATTGGGCCCGGTGAATATGTTAGGTTTAACTAGTCTCACATTTATTCATGGGTCAAATGATTACTCTCAGGCAGTGCACGACGAAGACCAGTGTCAATTCATGGTTCAGATAATTGGCTCGCATTTGATAGATGATCTCGCTTTGTTGAGTTTGTTAGACTCTTCTTTTTGTTTGTCGAAAGTGGTGCATATCGGCTGTGTCGCTACGCGATAGCGATGTCGCCGTTAGTATGTTAGATTTACATTATTTGGTCGCAAGTGCTGTTTGTTAGCTTTACTGATGCTAAGGCTTTGTTGATTAACATATGATGAAACAGGAATATGTTTATTTTATGTTATGTTTAATCCCAAAATGACGCAACGCTGACCCAATGGTTCAATATCACGTGGCCGAAACGACAGGGACTCAGGCCTTGCTGATTTGTGTTTACTGCTTTAAAATCGGTAAATTGTACGCTGCAATGATATTTTACTCAAAAAACAGCACATGTTATGTTGGGGCGTAAAACGATTACATTTTCGGTATGTTTGGTTAAACTTTGTTATGTTTGCGATTATTCGCTGGACCCGCCTGTTTGGTTTGGTGCCACACAATTATCCACGAGATTGATGGCAAAAGCATTTGTTACGTCGCTCGATATATTCTTTGTCAGTATGATGTTAGACAGGTTTATGCTAAACTTTGTTAAGATATTAACGTGTTAATGTAAAATTAACATTGATATGTTAGAAGATATGCTTGAAAAAGACAACAAATAGGTACGTTTTTAACACGAAGTGTTGGAAACCGCTACTGGTGTTAAAAATGCGAAGTGTTAGTAGCTGATTCATTTACGTATGATGTTGGAGTTTGATCGTTACTACGCTATATTCGATAGTTAGTATATAAAGAACTCATTTATGTGCTATGTTTATCCGAAATTATATACTCGAAATGCGACGTACATCAATAGTGTTAATGTAAAATTGTTCCCATTGACTATGTTAAGAAGATATACTGAAAAAAGTATGAGCAGGTCCCGTTTAATGCTGTGTTATGTACTTTACTGTTATTGAAGATGGACCTTTGAACGACTAAAATTATGGTGTGATGGAACTAAATCGTTGTACATTATTTTCTTATTTCGCTGTGATGCTATGCTTTATTAATGAAAACGCGTTATGTTAGCAGTTATTATATAAGAACTTGTTTGTACTATGACCATTATTGTTATTGTTGTTGTTATTGTAGTATTATTGTTGTTGTTGTTGTTGTTGTTGTTGTTGTCTGGCGAGTATATGCGCGCGAGCTAATTCGTTTAGTACCAGCCATATTAACTGTTTTCTTCTGATTGAAAAGAATCTCATTGATGAGATGTTTACCTTATTTTCTTCAGTAAATGTTAATACTACGTCTCCATCTTACCGATTGTTGTTGTGCTCTTTGCGAGAAATTTCATTATTGAACGATGTCATTATATTTGTCGTGAACCAGGCGGCATTTCCCCCGCCTTCACCATCGAGACGAAATACTAACCAATATTGCATCACTGCTGCAATGAACATAACATAATTCATTTTTCGTGTTTAGGCGGCGAAGGACATTATATTTGGAAGCAAAGGTATGATAGAGGCCATTTGTTAAATATTGCTATGAGGCTTTGGTAGGTTTGCAACATATGTTTCGTTGATGCCATGATAATCGGTCAAGTATGTTTTGATAGGCTGCTGTCAGTAACTGTATGTTAGAGTATGCTGAAGAAAGTATGAGCAGGTGTTACAGCCTGGCAAGGATTAGTTACTTTACTGTGTGCGTGTGGAGTTTGTATGGTTGACAGGGCGTGAAAGATTGTTGGGTTTGTCGTTGGCAACCATTATTTTCCTATGATGCGATGTTGTATGTGAATTTGTGTTATATATTAGCGTATTCGCTGATTAATAAAAGAACTCAATGGAACGAATATTAACTGTTGATATTTAATAGCAAAGACGTGACCAGAACATCGCTGAACACGACCTTTCTTGGTTCATGTTACATATCGACCCAGAATGTGAAGCGTCTTTGTATGTTGAAACATATTCGTTGATCCCGGCGCCAACCAATGTTGTGGCACAGTTAAATGTTGCATGTTGGGTAACATTAACATGTTGAAGTTATATGAAAATGAACAGGTCACGTTTGCATACCATGACCCGGGCGCTTACCTGGTGTTAAGATGGAACTATTAGCTGATGTACAATTTGATATGATTTAAGTAGTTTGTCTTAGTACATTATTTTCTTGGTTCAATGCCCAACATTATGTTGCTTTTATTGATGAAGCACTGTTACGTTAACGCTGCTACTGCTGCTGGTAACCCCGTATTGTGACCAAGGCTGGTTAGAAATATTGCATGACCGAACAAATTAACCATCGTCCTGATTAGTATATTGTCAAAGAAACAGAGCTATGTTACATGCTGCACAGTATTCGTGGATTTCATTAGAATTAGCGGTTATTCTTTGCTAACGTGATCTGAACTACTGCTAACGACCACTATTCTGCATCGATTGATCTTTATGTTGCTTTTATTAATGTGAAAAGCATTACGACAAATATACTCATTGATGCTGTATGATGGTACACGGTGAAACAGTACTATTTATATTACCATGTTAATGTAAAATTAGCATTTGCTAATATTAGAACATGCTGAAGTGATTTTAGATGTTGCTGTTGAACCGCACTGTTAGAAGATGTGAAATCTGATTAACGTTAACCGTTTATTCCTGTTTAAGGTGTGTTGGGCTACTCGTTGAGGTTATATTCATAGTTCGGGTGATGTAATGCGTACTGTGGCTTTGTAGCATCTGCATTGAGAGTATCTCTTGTATTGGAGGCCATCTTATGTTATGTTTGGCTCAAAGCCGAAAATGTGACGATCAGTAGATCAGCTCAACAGATCAGCCAGTCAACAGATCAGAGATGGTTGAGGGTGGCAGGAAAGGCCTGATGTGATTGTTACGATTACTGCTTTGATCATTAAATTTATAAGTATTGTCCAAAAACTTTTTGTAATTGATTTTATTTTGACATTTATTTATTGATATATTTTATTTCTTGATGATTCTAAATGAACCATTTCAGCTCTAAGATTCAATAACGCTATAAGGACGCAACATCATGACACCTTCGGCACCCGCCAGGCCAGCACTGTGCAGCCAGTCGGGCTCCTTCTTCATTCTTCCTCTTTGCTAAATAACAAATCGCTTCTTCATTCACTCCTTCGACCTCTGTTTTCCACTCTGTAGCTTCTTTCGGTCGACCTGTGGGGTCTGGGCGCCTACGCAGGCTTGCAGCTCATCGTATTCGGCTCTGCGACCTCGTTGGCTTTAGAACGCCAATATTGTAATCGTGCGCAAATGACTGGTAACTCGGCTGCAGACTCACCGATGCGCTATCATCTCACTGCGGGCAGACTCGCTGCTCCGTGTCGCGCAACTGGCCTCTTCATCAGCTAACTGCTCACTCTCGATCTGTTC
>JABUQX010073642.1:22500-43351 GCA_015478945.1 Trachelipus rathkii
AACTGAACAAAAGTTCATTTTACTACTATACTAAAAAGCATTTTGACTACTACAAGTAGTAGTTTTCATTCTACTATCCAAAAGTAGTAAAGTTAACTTTTTAGAGGTTGGAGCTCACAGGAACCCGAAAAGTAGTAGAAAAGACTCAAAAAGTTGTTATTTTAACTAAACTTTTTTCTGTGTGATATATATAATAATAATAATAATAATAATAATAATAATAATAATAATAATAATAATAATAATAATAATAATAATAATAATAATAATAATAATAATAATAATAATAATAATAATGATAATAATAAAATAATAATAATAATAATAATAATAATAATAATAATAATAATAATAATAATAATAATAATAATAATAATAATAATAATAATAATAATAATAATAATAATAATTAAATCACTAGTTTTATTTTATTCTAGGATAATATCAAAGAAAATTTCTTCTGTAGAAACAAACACTTTCAGGAGTGGAGGCTGGAAAAAGCAACAAAATCATACATAATAATAATAAAAATAATAATAATAATAATAATAATAATAATAATAATAATAATAATAATAATAATAATAATAATAATAATAATAATAATAATAATAATAATAATAATATTAATGTTAAAAATGTCTATCAAATTAATTAAGCAAGATATTTTAATACAGTCTCATGAAATTAATTTCGAATAATACCTATTTTATCATAAAATGGTAGACCTATTATGAAACTTTTCAAAATATGCCTTGAATATTATAATTATAAATGAGAGAATTTTGCGCTCTGTTTGCGCATATTTTATTAAGCTAAATCTCGAGTTGATGCTTTGGATTTAAAACTAGATTGACTACATTTAACTTGCGGAAAAATAATCTTCCATCATATTACGACAATGAATAAGTTCGAACCACCACCCGACTTCTTTGACGATTCCTCTCTAAGAAAAAAATCTTATCAATATTCCAACATATCAGTTAAAAGAAATGTTAAAAAAGTTCCACCTGACGGAGGATGGGGATGGATGGTTGCTTTAGGAGCCTTTATTGGATGGGTATGTATGTTATGTTCGTGTGCTTTTGTCGTGTCCTTTTGCATGATGAGCCTAAATTGTTCTTTAGTTTTCAAGATATTATTGCTCGAATAAATTTCTTACAGATCTTAGCATCATTTCCTGTAATTGCATTTAGCATCCTCTTCTCTCCGATTTTGATGCATAATACAGTGTCGTCAACCAAAATTGCTTGGATATTGAATCTCCATTCATCGGTTTGGAGCCTCGCTACACTTTTTGTTGGACCTCTTTGCGATGAATTTGGATGGAGAAAAGTCGCATTTTCTGGAGGAATTGCAAGCTTTATAGCAGTGATCCTCTCAGCATTCACTCCTAACCCGGAATTTCTAATATTTTCTTTCTCATTACTAGGAGGTAACGTAAAGACGTAATTTACTTTAATATATATAATATTAAAATATCAATATAATATATATATTAAATATATATATATTTAAATTAATAAATATTATATTACAATATAAAATATATAAATATCATCATTACTCTTTCGCCAATGGATGAATGTCAACATTACCGGAAACAAAAGTATAGATGAAAATAATGTAAGTCGAAAAAAGCTCCCCTATCACCCTCCATACTTTTAGAAGCCGTCGTAAAAAAATCTATCCTAGGTTTCACTGGATTGCGATGACTATCGTTGTGGTTTCATCAATGTAGTTAATCTCTTGGACTAGGCCGGCAACATACGCCTCACAAAACTTCACCATTCACTATTTTACACTCTCACTCGTCCGCATACTCCATTCTTCATCAGATTTACTTACACTTAACCACTTTTTCTTATCTCACAGGTCGATTCCATAACCCACATTAATCCATCCGTTAACCATCGACTGTTGACATCTTTCATATGCCCAGACCATCTTATACCACTCTCGTATTTCTAATTGCGCCTTCTTCAACCACACCAGCTCCTAACTACTTTAATTCTCAGTATCAATTATTTCTCAATAGACACCCCCTAGAGGCATCTGAGCAGTTGCAATTTTAGATCTATAACTTCTTTATTTACATACAATAATTTTCACTACTATCCTTCCCTCTGATACTCAACTTGAATTAAATTCAATCCCACTCAATGAACTTAGTCCTTTTATTCACCAACGATTTATCACCAATCAACCTTCTACCATTCACAACTTTCTACACTCTCCATCATCTTGCAGTATTTAACATCAATATATATATGCTAAATTGTTAATTCAGATACTTTTCTAATGCTCACATCATCAATAATTACTTAAACAGCCTGCATCCCTCACTTCTACCAATCACATACTTATCTATTTTAAACTTCTTTCAACCCTCCATTTACACACCTGCCAAATCTAGACACTCAACTTCTTCCATTCTTCATAAGTCAACACTTCCATAACATCTACTCTAATTTCATCACCCATCATATGCAATTAAAATAGCCAAGAACATACACATATGCTCATCATATATTGAAACCAATTCAGATCAACTGCATATTTTGCAACATTCACATCGACAAATACTTATTAGTTTCATTCACAATTCTTACAGTATTTACCAATATACAATTAACACAGTCAAAGACTTCTATTAATTCTGTCATACTCTGTTGCCAAGCTAAAACATAATACAATTTTTTCTTGCTCTTTCTCAATTTCCTCAATCATTGTTTAATGTAAAATTGATTTTTCACATCGCTCTACTACTTAAAGCTCCTGTCTCGCCAATCAGTTACATCATCGCTCAACCACTCTTTCAGTAAAATACCAACTATAAACTCTACAACACTCAATACTAATTCCTCTGTAGTTCCTACAGCTCCTCTTTTACCTTAACGTATATAAGGGTACTATTATCTGCCTCTCCCAATCCTCGGAACTACCATCCATAACGCGCTTTTACACACTCCATATCGAAAATCACAATTTTCGTCTCATTCTGATCATTTCACCGGTAATCAATCTATACCTGCAGATTTACATTTTTCACTTCTTACTCACTATTACTTCTCCTACTAATTACTCTCGCTTCAAATATATTTCTTATTAACCATTCAATAACCACATTGCACTATCAACATCTTCATTACTGAGCTCGATGCAAATTTCGAAGTGTCCTCCGAATAACTCACATCAATTTTCATCGTCAAAGCAACTCGCTATTACATTTATTCTATGAGACTTCTCCTACTCTATTCTACCTTTCGCATTCCTCAAGAAAAGCTTCTTATTTCCTTGTAAGTCCCCATTCATCCTCCTTCCCAACTGTTCTTTTACGTCATTTTCCTCCCATGTATGCAACTTTTATTCACCCTTTTTTCCTTCTTATATATTTCCATAACCTTCTTATAAACCCATCATTGCTTTTAAGCCAATTCAACTCACTACTTTTTTACTTAACGCTTTCATCCCCTCTTCATATCGCACTCACTGTCTTACATCTATTCCTGCTAGCAATCCAATTAAATCTTTGCAAATGTTAATAAAGCTTCTTCATTTACATCCAAATTTGTTCAGTTTCATATCATTTATATGCAAGCACTCTCGCATACTTTTCCTTATTACCTTCTTCACTTAACTTGTTAACCTTATCTTCCTACTTCCGCTTCCTTACTTTCCTCTCACATAAGCCCCCACAACTTCCTCTACATAAGCAATATTAATCGACAGATATTCCATCTCCCGAGCCCTCCAGATTTTGGCATGCTAGCATTCTTTCCAATATCTCTTTACTCACAAAAAAAATAATCATACTTTTCAATCGAAATATTCTACCTACAACTAATCTAGTATGCTTATGATAATCTGTTTCGAAGAAAGTATTATTACCCAATACCCTTTCACATAAATCATTACCTCCAACATTCTCATTTTTCTCCCACAACCCAAAGTACTTTATTGGTCATCTTTTTTCAATCACCTTTTCAACATCAGTACCCAAAGCAAACTAGTTTTGAAGTCTCTACCAAACGTATTCTCTAAGCATCATTCAAGATTATCAGTCGCAATTTTCATCACCATCACCCTCAGATGAACATATGTGTACAACAACTTACATGAACTTAGACCTTAAATTTAATCCATTGATTCTAGATTAACACAACAAATCCACATAACTCTGTAATCACAGGTACTCATCAAAATGCACTATTCCCCATTCCTCTACACTATAGCACACACACATTTCATCCCATACCACTCGTCTTTGCCTCTTCCTTTCATCTTTGTTTTAGTCACAGCAAGCAAATCAGATTTATACCCTTTCTCTATAATACATACATACAGTCATCCTCCTTCTTACCATTTAATTCCCTCTAACCTATTCCATGTACTCAGACGATTCACACAATTTCGATAAAAGATACAAGGTCGCTTACGGAGATCACGACCATGTCCTAGGCTCGCATAAGCATTCCTAGCAAGAGATAATTGGTAATTCAGCATGAGTGAGCAGGTGATGAAGAAGTGACAGAGAGGAGGTCATTAATAATAAAAAAAGAGCTGGGGATAGTACAAACTCTGAGGAACACCACTATTGGTAAGTTTAAGGGATGATTGATAGGCTTTCTGAGATAGGACTAGAATATTTAAGTTTCCAGATGTTCCTGTTGTGAAATGATTTGAAAACTTTGGAAATATCGGAGGTTAAAGCAGTAGGACGAAAGTTAGAATGATGAGAACGGTCCCCCTTCTTTTCGGTACAGTAGGATAGAACGGTTGATTTGATTGGCAGAGGCAGTCAACTACATCGATTATTTTGAGAGGAGTGGCCGAGGGGCAGTCTTTGGATATAACCCTAAATAGAATCTCCAAGGCAGTGTTCTTTCGCCATTTCATTAATTACAAAAGAAATTGCTTCTGTGTGAGTTTATGTAAGCTGTTTGGTGTATATGAAGAGAAGTTAGGATTGGGGGAATGCCTAATAGACTAGCCTCTATGCATGCAATTCGTATGTTATTGATTGTACACTGGAATTGCCTCTATGAAAGTGAGACAAGAAAGGGACGAACCATTACGCACTTTGGAGCAGAAAGTGTTCCGAACAAGAACATGGAAACATAATAGGAATCGGACCTCGGAACCGCAATCGAAATCGGAACCGTAATCGAAATCGGGCTTGAAAGCAACATGCAGTAGTAGTAGTAGTAGTAGTAGTAGTAGTAGTAGTAGTAGTAGTAGTTGGAGAAGGTACCATAATAACTGGAATCGAAGTTGGAACTCGACTTAATATATAGCCTATTCCACAACCCTAGTTCCAACCACCCACCCTAATATTTTCCGTACCCCAGTGGATATATACATATATATATTATATAATATAATTAATTATATATTATATATATATATATATTAATATTATATATATATATATATATATATTTGGGTGTGTGTGTGTGTGATGTGTGTGTGTGTGTGTGTGTGTGCGTGTGTGTGTTCTAATAACAATAAGGCTTCGTCTTTTAGGGTAGCTAACTTTTAATATTTAAAAGTGTCTGGTTTATGATTTACAATGTCTTCTGTAACGAATGTTTCTAAAATAAAGTGAAATAAAATCTTTCAACACTTTATTAATGTTTGTTTTGATAATAAATTTTCACAATTACAAAAGAATTAAATAATATGCAAACAATAATTCATTACAGGAGTTGGAGCAGCAATTACTCACACTCTTTCAGTTTTGGTTGTATCAAAATATTTCGAAAAACATCGCGGCTTCGTGTTGGGCATAACGTCACTTGGAGGTTGTGTCAGTAGTTTTTTAGGCCCAATTTTATCAATTTATTTACTTGAACATTATGGTTATATGGGAGCCTCATTTATTTTTGGAGCAACTCTTTTGAATCAGTGTGTTGCGTCGGTTCTTTATCAACCTGTTGAATGGCATATGAGACCTAAAGAAGTTGAAGGTATATCTGAAAATAATGCACATGAGAAGCTTTTAACAAATTGCAATATGACACGTGACTTAAACGGAATTCAAGAGGAATATTTGCAAAAGACTCGAAGGATAAGGCAATCTATGGTTTCGATTTCCAACTCTTTAGTCGACATTTCTACTCTCTCAACACCCTTAGAAGCAGATGAAGATGAGGAACATGGTGCCAAGAACGGCGACTCAGCAATCTTGAGCGTAATAAAATCAACTTACAATAGTTTGAAATCATTAAAATATATGAGAGTGCATCTTATTGCTTGGGGATATTGTGGCTTTTTATTAGGGTATGTTGATTTTCGAATGTGGGTACCGTTTGTGATTACCAATGGTGGATACTCTCTTGAAACGGCTGCATGGTGTTCATCTCTGGCGTCAATAGGCAATGTCGTTGGACGAATAATTATGGCTCTTCTTTCCGACAGAAAATTCTTCAACGTAAGATATGGGTTCATGTTTGGATTGTTCTTAATCGGCTCATCCATTATAGGTAATATATATATATTATATATATTATAATATAATATAATATATATTAATATATATTATATAATATATATATATTATATATATTATATATATTATATAGTACAAAATTCTTAACCTTCTTTATGTTAATTTGTTAACTTTATTAATTAGATAATAACTATTGTCAATCATTTAAAAGCAAACTTTTTCTTTACGAAATTTTTAACAAAAAGTTAAACCCCTACAAAATGTGTTTTATTCAAAATAATATAAAATAAATAAATAAATAAATAAATAAATAAATGAATAAATAAATGTTCAAGTAAATATATTCCACCAACATCACTTGGGAATTGGGAGCTTCCGCTGATGGAGTGTATTGCATGGTGCAGTTAAGACTTAGCCACCGGGTTGCTCTGGTCACGCTCTTTCTTCATTAATTTCTTCAACATTCGAGGACTTTACTCTAAAATCTAATTTGTCGACCACCAAACTCTTTCTTCTAGACCTCTCCTTTTGTTTTTCACCGACACTCAGATGCTTGGCCATTCCGACAGCAAAGCCTACTCTGTTCCCTCTTTTCGCTTCTCTCCTCAATTTTAAGACAAAGGAGGTTATTGCGATTATGTGCATAATGAAAATGTTTGCTTAAGTGTATCTGATTTTAGAGTCTTTTTAATATTCTATTTTATGGCTTAGACGCTCTTACTATTATACAATTAAATTCATTTATTTTTATTTATGTTTCTATTGACCATCCTAAATCCTTCGACTATCTAAATTTCAAAGCAGATCACATTGTTTCTATTTCTCATTTCTATAAAGTTATTATTAAGAGAGATTTCAATGTTCATCATAGCTAATGGCTTTCTTCTACCAATCACGATGCAGCAGGTGAACCTGCTTTCCATTTTTCTATTTAAAAACGTTTAGCAGATAGTATAGTTTCCTACCCATAATGAACCAAACATTCTTGAGCTTTTCTTAACTTTTAATCCTCCTCTAAGCACCTTCACATCCTGAATCCTGCTCTGACTCTTCAAGTCTTCCACAGGTAAGACTCTCGCCTACCGCGACAAAAAGCTTTTGTCACTTTGGTGCTGTTAACTGGGAGGACTTCCAGTCATACCTCTCTAACTTTCCTTTGTATTATTATTTCTTCGGTTGGAGGAGCTCATAGGAGTGTACAGAAAGCGTAACAGAGGTGATTTTCTCTTGAAGTAGGGGTGCATTGCATATTCTTTTCTTCGACTAAAATAAATAAATCTTGATTTAATTCTGCTAGTAATGGTACTATTTGCTGCAGGAACGCTACCATTAGAAATTATCGTCTTCATCAAATCCAACAAACTCACATAACTTGTATGTTATCCCAGAGTCACCTAAACTTTATTCCCCGTGACACTAAAAGATCTTTTCTCCGTAGGAAATATCATAATCTTTGTAGCTCTTCCTAACGATCTTTCTAGTATTTTGATAATATCAACTCTAATATTGTTTATTCTTCTATCTCGCCTAGCTCCTTGCTCATACTTTTGTCTTTAATTACACTCTAGACGATTTCAGAGTTATTCCTCTTTCTCCTAACCTCAAACTCATTTACGCCTAGCTTTCTAATTTCTTCTAGTTTGTAATTTCTTCTTTCTTAACATTGTGAAAGGTGATACGGTGCTGATGGTATTCCTTCTGTGATTCTTAAAATTTGTGTATCTGAGCTGCATCCTGCCTTTATAACTTGTTTCTCCTCTACAAATTCAATTTGACCTTTCTATCATGCTGGAGTGGTGTGATCGCTCAACCTGTGCTGAAATAGAAGAACCCCTTTCAATCCTTTAACAATTGACCTATCTCTTTATCCTTTTCAAAAGAAGATTTGGAAATATTTTTAATTGTTTAATCTTTCTTCTTTATTAAATTTTCTCAATTTATTATTTCTTAATTAATTCAAACAAATTGCAAAAATTGTTTTACATAACAACATATGATTAGTTTACGTCTTATTGCAAATATTTCGTAAATATAGAAGTTAAATCTAAACCTTCGTCTCCTTACCTTTACCAGCGTGGACGAGGATAGTGAAGATTAAAGGCACTCCCAATCCAAAGCGAACGCAAGCACGGACGAGAACACGAACGAGAATTGCTTCACAAAGCGAACTTCCCTTACGAACAGTTTCGTGAGTTTCCTGATCAGTTGAGGTACAGGCCTGATAAAATCTAAGAGAATAACTCGATTTGCATGATTTTCTCTTCCTCTGTTCCCCCACATTCTTATTACGCAAACGTTTATATCACGATACCTGTATACCCTTTACCATATTTTGGTTTGATGATTTCGTTTTCATGTTGTCCTTTTTAGGTGGCCTCTCTCTTAATCGAACAACCTAATGGAGAAAATTTGTCGCTCCACCATTCGTGCTTATCGCGTAGCAGCCAAGTTTGTGCGACTATTCGCATTTTGGTGTGTGCTTTTTATTTTTCATCCATGGGTTGGGTTGACTGAGCTCGAGTAGGAGATCGATTTGAGGGTTTTACGTACATTTATGCTTACAGCTTGCATGCTTCTAAGAAAATGTGGATGATTGGCCTTTATTAAGATTTAGATTTAAATCGAATAGGTGGATTTTAAAATTGAACTGGAGATATTAAAAGGGAAAAGATTAAGTGAAATAGATTTGATATATATATAGTATATAATATATATAATATATATATATATATATATATGAACTATATATATATATATTATATAATATATATATGTAGTATATATATATATAAACTATTCAATAAGAATCTTTTTAAAACACCGTTTTAACGTTATAAATAACGTTGGTAATATATTATTATATTATATATATATAGATAATAATATAATATATATATAATTATTAGTATATATAGTATATAAATATATATATATATATAATATATATAATGTAATAATACTTATATTATTATAATATATTATATATAATATATATATAAATATTAATATATATATATTATAATCGATATATATTATATATATAATCATAAATATATTATTTATAACCTACATTACTAATATATATATATATACATATATATATATATATATAATATATTATATATATATATATATTATATAATTATATAATATATATAATATAATATATTATAATATAATTAATATATATATAACTATAAATTTTATATTATAATATATACTATATATATATTTAATATATATATATATATATATATTATATAATATATAATTAATTATTATAATATATATATTATATATTATATAAAAATATATATATATATTATATTTATTTATATATAAGTATATATAGATATATTATATAATATATATATAACCCATACAATTATTTATATAATATATAATAATTATATAAATTATATATATATATATATATATATATTATATAATATATTTACCTTAGCATTTTCAATAAAACAATTTTTTTTCCAGTTTCCAGAATATTAAAGTTACGTGGAATCTTTCACTTCCTATTCTCATCAGTTCATTTTAAATATGAATAACGAAGTCATATTAATTAGGAATAATAATGGCGTTAAGAGACAAAACGTTACCAGCTACCACTCTCTTCAATTTAGAAAAATTATAAGAAAACAAATAATATACAAATATTTACTGAGATTATAAAAAAAAAATTTTGAAATCATTATTCAAATTTCCCATTAAAATTATTTGCCCATTAAATTAAATATGAAAGTGACAGACCCAAAACAGAAAATTAGCCCTTTTTTAAAATTACCTTATTTATTTACAATGTTTGCTAGGTCAAAGTTAAACAATTATATGGACAAAGAAATTCCTTAATCACATTTAAAGCTCCAATATAAAATGGTATAAAGTTTCTTCTGTATTAGGTTGGGGACACAAATTCATCTGTGCATTTTCTGACTCTAAAATGTCCGTTTTTGGGTTTTTCTGTGTCTTAGTCATTCTTTCCTGACTTTTCAAATTTTTCAAAAATCTGTTTTTGAACATTTGGCTTCACTCCACATTTTCTTGAATTATGAAATTCAAATTTAATATATTATATGCATAGATTGTCCATTACCTACAAAATTCAAGTAAAGTCTACGGACCGGAGTAGAAAATTTGTGCAATATCAAAATTCAATTACTGACTTTTAGTCGTATATTTAAATGAAAATTGCGATATATATTTTTTCTGCTCAGGTTGGCACAGGGGGGAAAATAGAGCCATGAAATTTGTAGATCCTACGAATATATTATAGTATATATAATATCCTTTTGATATATGCAGTCTTTTTTCACAATTTTGGAACAAAATTTTTAAAAAGAATGTTTAAAATTTTTTAAACAGTTTCCTTTAGCCTACCAATTAATTGTATTAATTAATTAATTATCTTGCCGATCGACAAGCCTCTGAAAATTTGATGTTGATAGGGGAACAAGTAAAAAAAAAAAATATTATTAAAAATAAAGATTCAGACGTAGAAATTTTAATTAAATTGAAATTTGTATAATTATTTCCACTTTCCGATTCCACAATCAAATTTTCAAGAACTGTACTATTTAGAATAAATTAATTACCTTGTATTAATTTAAATTATTTTGTATACTCAAGAAGAATATTTTTAAAATTTCACAAATTTTTTTTGAAATATTGTTCCAAGAACAATATCCAAAACTCTTGCATATACAAAGAAATTTAAAATAAAAAAATGTGCTATATGCTCCGACTACAATATTGTCTTTGAAAATTTCATCAGATCCATGAGCAGGAAAAAAATATCGCATTTTCATTTTAAAAACCAAAAATTGGTTTTGAATTTTCACATTCTGAGTCAAAATTCAAAAAATCAAACAACACTATCGTTATTTGTAAAGTAAGACTCATCTTTTCATATTTCAAGTTTGAGTTATTTTCGCAAAAAAATTTTAGATTTAAACAATAAATGTTATACCACAAGAATTTAGAACTTTGAAATTCTGATACATTGATTTTACAGCACAGAGAACCTTCGAAAACGTACCTTTTCAGAGGGCAATGGAAATAGACTTTGCTTTTTTTTTCATTCAAAAGTAACTGAAATAAGAAGGCTTGTCCATTTTTAGGTGATTGCTAAAATGGGTTTTGCTGGCTCCATATTGGTCCTGCTTAGGGAATAGCGTAGACTAAGCTGAGTAAGCATGCCTAAAAATATATTCATTATTTGGAACACGGTAGTTGAAGGAGGCTAAATCCAACTTAAAAATAATAATAATAATAATAAATAAAATCACTCCAATACGATTAATATATAATAGTAATAATCATATAATAATTCTAAATAATAAAGTAGTTTTAGTAGTAAGAATACAAACTTATTATTTATACTAATATATAATTAATAATATTAATAATAATAATAATAATAATAATAATAATAATAATAATAATAATAATAATAATAATAATAATAATAATAATAATAATAATAATAATAATACAATGAATATATTAAATAATTAATAATTAAAATATAAAAACTAATATAAATAATCACAAAGATTTACTGAATTATTTATATTTACGTCGATAATTTACGATCGTATCATTTCATTGCTAATTAATAAATTCGACTATCATTTTTCTTTATCAGTGAAATTATAAAATAGATGTCAATAAAAGATTATTTAACAACAACGTTATCCTGACATTTGAAAAACTGTGTCTAATGTTCGAACACTGTGAAATGTTTTAATCGAAGTGAGAGCCTGCGGTGCTTAAGATTCATTTTATTTATTATTCACTAATTCAGTTTTTTCTCTGAAATTTCGAGCTCCAAAATTAAATGCTTTTCGTTGTGCCCACCAACCCTTTACTACCACCTCCACGGATACGTCACTGGGTTCTCTTGCTAATCTAAGACTAATTTATTTTGTATGTTTGCTTATATTCAAGCTCAACTGGTTATCATGATTATTCAACTATTTAAACTAAAAATATATAAAAAAAAAATCTCTCCTTCCCCTTTCTCTGAGGTGCATATGACTTTCTCTTAGCTCTCTTAACTTGCCTTCCACTTCTGCATTCAGATCAACCATGAGAAGAGGGTGCAGCTCCCTACCCACATCCCTAATCATTTTGGGGATAAACTTAAATTTCTTTACCTTTTTTTAACTTGCAATCCTATTTCTTATACTTTTAAATTCTTCCCGCCTCTTAGATTTTTTCGATCACCTTATTTCAGCATCCTATTTTCTGATCAAGTCTTCCGCACGAAAGCCACCTCCTACATTGACGGAATATTTTTGGCAATTCAATGTTGTAAAACGCAAGAGCTACAGTAAATTCTCTTTAGTAGGAAGACGTACTCTTTCCCTCAACAGAAGTTCATAAATCTTGCTTCAACTCCTCTTGTTCCCATGTCATTCACCGCAGAGACTCTGAATTTATACATTACCTTTGTCTTCAAGCTGCAGAATCTTATACGACATTTATTTTCTTTCGGAATCTTGCTAAATTTATTCTCCTCTACACTGAAAACTATTTCTCAGTAGAATATGCATTAATGTTCCTATTTCACCTTCCTCTCATTCTGATTGCTACTTTCCAAAATATATCAACTTTGCATCATGATCATAATCATTCCATCCCCTTTTTTCTTCTGACAGCACAGCACCATTGAAGTTTTGCCTTCTGCTAAAGCTAAACTCATCGCTCATTCCACTGATTCTAATTAAACTGTAGACGATATACATTTATATATAATATTATATATATTATATATATATTATATATATATATATATATATAATAATATTATATATATTAATATTAAATATATATTATATATATTAATATTATAAATTAATATATTATATATATTTAATTATAATATGAAGACTTTCAGCTTCTTCTTTGTAAATGACATAAATTCTACATTATTTTTCATTTGCAATGGGGGATTAGGCAATTGGTTTTGCTGTTGCTTCGAAACATCAACGTCATCATTAAGTATAATGGATTGCTAGCTGCCAAACCGTTCTTGTGCTGCGTCTTTTTAAAGGATTCGTTGGAAATTGCTTTGGCTTTAGCAGTTAAGGATTAAGAGACTTTTCAAAAGAGAATAAAGATTGAGTTCTAAATTAAAGTGGAATTAGGTGTCAAAGGGATTATTAATCAACAGAGTGTTGCTCTAACTATTTTACAAAAAAAATTGTACTTATATATAATATATATATATATATATATAGTATATATTATAAATTATTATATATAATATATATATTATATATATATAGAATATTAATATATATATATATATTATATATATTACAGTAATATAATTATATATATATAATTATATAATATTCATATATATTATATATTATATATATACTTATAATCATATATTAAATATTATATATATATATAATAATATATATATAATATTATATATATATATAGATAATATCAGATATTATATATATATATATATATATTTATTATTTATATTATATAATATATCTATATAATTATATATATATTGTTTTAGATATATCCTAAATTGCCACTAGTGATCAAATAGTTCGTTCCGACTTTCGAGATCATACTTAACATTATTCTCTTACACTGGAGTGACGAATTTCTTTTATTGCACTACTACCAAGAACAATAATACAGGCAGAAATTTCTTTTAAAACATAGAAATTTGGCTATCCAAGGAAGCAGCCTCGAGATCCCAAATGGTCTGCTTTCTCCGCACCAACACTTGATATTGGCGCTCCGGTGATGGGTTTGTGCCACAGCGTGACTGCTAACCTGTTCTGATGCCAGTTTGTTCCTTTCTACCTTAATTTTTTTACAATTATGCTGTAATTTTACTCATTATTCCAACATTTGTTGAAACACCTCTTCCTCCCAAACTTATCTTATTACTTACCGAAACTAGGTGTTGAACGTATGAACAGCAAACAAATCTGTTCTCGCTTTTTATGTCCACGCACTTATATTAGCAAAGGGTGTCCAGCTATGTGCGCAATGTGTTGTTGTTCTGTGTCTCTGATTTATGTTGTTTCAGAATTTTCTTCTTTAGCTCACGTCTATTTTTCAAATCTGCTAATAATATCACTTTGTTCTTGTAACAAGTTGTCTCTATTACTTCTATTGCCTACTTTAAATTCTTCGACATACTTAAACTTTAAAAAGAAGAACCCTCTTCTATCCTCTCTGAGCGATTTCAAAAGGGATCCCTGTCGTCTAAACGAGCGATCATTCAGCTTGTGCCGTAAAGATGAACCACAATGAACCCTTAAACTATCTTCCTATCACTTTAACCCCCTTCCCCTCTCCTCTTTCTAAAGTTTCAATCCATCCTTTACAGGAAGATTAGAACATTTCAGAATCCAATCCTTTATAGGAGATTAGAACAATCTACTTTCCATTCTTCTTGTTATTCCTACCCTTCTTCAGTATGGTTTTCGTAAAGGAACGTTCTTGGTATCTCTCATCTTCTTTTTCTTCACACTGTCTCTTTTTCTCTCTCTTCTCTCACCTTGATATCTTCCTTCTCTCTCTTCCTCTCTCTTCTCTCTCTCCATCTCTCTCTCTCTCTCTCCATAAATCACAAAGCAGCCCCATCATCCATAAGCAACACACTCCCATCCCCAGAACAACAATGTAGCATAATATCACAGTACTACTCAAACATTTCATTCAAGCAACACTAAAATTATCATCAGACAGCCCAGGCAGACTACCTTTAAAAATAAACTCAAACTTCCCCACCCCCCACCCCCGCTATCATCATACAAGACCGCACAACAGTTATGAACATGTATACAAAAAATTACATTCAACCTTAACCTCTCTGATCACAATATCTCAAAATATTATAACAATCCCTACCAAATCGCCCTCTCATAGAACCACACTTTAAAAGCAATCGATATAAGCAAAGTATTTGATACCAACCTCAGACACATCCTCAGATGAAAAATTCTAAATACTTTAATATCCAACAACTAGTAAAATTGGATCTCTAAGATCTTGTCTGACTGCACAGTTCAAGTATCTACTAATAAAATGATGTATCAAAAAAAAGTAAATCCTCGAAATGAGGTTCCTCAGAGAACCATCCTATCGCCTTTCCTCTTCAACATCATGGCTGATCTGCCCATCCCCCAATCACCAAAGACAAAACTCATAGCATACGACGATTACATAACCATTATGATACATAGCCAATTCATACCAACAGTCACCAGACTCACACAAATCTACATCCAACAACTGGAAACATGGCTCAATACTAAATTGACGGCATAACCGAAAATTTTTCAATTAGCCTAATCACACTTGAGAGACATTTCATATTTTTCTTCAAAACACATAAGTCATATAAACAACTCCTCAAAAGAGAACTAAATATACTATTCACGCACACTCTCTCGAAACTATTTCAGTAATGAATCAAGTCCTCTCACTTTAGCATACAAACAGTTCATAAACCCACACCTAATATTGCTTCCCCGACATGGTATCCCACCACTGCCCCTTCAATGTAGAAAACTACCGTAAAGGAAACCTCATCACTACGAATTATAACAGGTCACACCCAAACTTCCCCAATTCAACAACTACAGAAAGAAATTAAAATCTTCCCCACCCGTGAAAATCTGGAGAATATGTTGGCATCTCATTTTTATCCAGTCCTATAAGTGTGTCACAGATCTGCCACAACGCACTCCAAGATTACAAAAGACACCAAATAAGATACCCTTAACTTCTCCTGATCTATACTGCAGCAACACCTTTAGAACCGTACCACCGCCTACTGATAACACTTTCCTAGACAAACATATCCACAAAATCATTTCGCAGAAATATCTCAACAGTCGTCAATTAAACTACCTCATCAAAGCTTTCAACCCTCCCCCTTCCGCCGACATAAAAAAAATCCCGCAACATTCTTCCCTGCAATACCAAAATTTTACTAGCCAGATTGAGGTATGCACATCGCCCAAATTGTAACCTAAATAATGTTAAAATTATAATAAACTTGACTTGGAAAACAATAGTGTGACTCTTTCCAGGTAAATGAAAGGTACTGACACAAACGCAAGTCAATCGTAAGTTTATTAAAAAAGGCCAAAATAAGATGATTAAGTAAGACATTTACTTTATTTTATGAAAATACCAATATAAAGAATGCAAGAATTAAAAAAATTAAATAAATACTTCCTAAAATAGATCAAATTATAAACGAATTCCCAGCAAAAGAAAATCAATAAATAATACCCAAATTATACCCAACACAATTGCAATAACGGAAAATAAAAATATGCAAATAAATCAATTTTAAACAAATTAAAGCAAATAAGCAAATAAGATCAAATAAGCAAATAAACACAAATACAGAAATAGCAACAAAAAAATGCACTAAGCAATGCCAATTAATAATTTAATAGCAGTAGATGCACCATTAAATAATATACTGGAAATGCACAAACAAATTTTACTCAGTATATATAAAGGAAGGTAGATCTATTTATTAAAAAAAATACTATATAACCAGTGCTAACCAAAAAAATATTAAATTGTAACCACACTTTACGTAAATAAATCAGTAAGGGAATATCATTAACCATCTAAATTCCGATTTTAATTTTGGTCAACACAGTAATTTTAATTTCGCTACTAATTAATACTGGTACGACACACGAGTACATAAAATCTTAAGTCAGCAAATCCTCTTCCGTGAATAATAAGCTAAAAAAAATAATCTAAATAAATATACTAATACAACCAGACTCAGGAAATAAATTAAATAAATAAAATATTCATAAAAAGTCCATTAACCTAGAAGAACTGATCGAAAACTTTACCAAATTTAACACAAACATTAAACCATCTAATATCGAACAATAATGTGAAAACTAATGCAAGCGACTGAGAATATCATTAAGAAAATTAATCTTTATTTAAAAGGGAAATATTAATACCTTGACTGGTTATGTCCAGAATTTTTTTCTTCATCAAAGCAGGATAGGACTGCAAACAGCATAAGCCAAAATGCAGATACGATACTACTACTACTACTATACTAATAGTTTAATACTAACTATAACATTGGGTTTAAGAATAATAATAAATAAAAATATATAATAATATAAATATAATTAATAAATAATAATTAATAATAATAATAATAATAATAATAATAATAATAATAATAATAATAATAATAATAATAATAATAATAATAATAATAATAATAATAATAATAATAATAATTATAATATAATATAATAATATAATAATAATATAACAATTAATAAGAATAAAATTTTCGAATTTTCAGAATCATAAAGGAATGATGTTTCAGTATTAATCATAACTAAGTAATACTTTAACGAATTGAGAACAAGGAATTTAAACCAATAATCTGGTTAACTGTTTGAATTCTATGGTTGCTCTCTATATCTCAATGACCATGTAGTGTACCTAAACGTTTGATGAAACATATGCTAGCTTAATCTAGATTATCGGCAATTCAGTTATTAAAAATCAATTTCACATTAACTGATTACGGTGGAACATTAATAGTACTTAGATAAAAAAATATTATAAATTGCCTAAAAACAAAAAAAATTAATCCTAGCTTCCTAAAAATAAGAATATAATCAAAACCATATGTTTTCAATCTATGTTATATATAATATATATATATATATATCTATATATATATATATATAATATATATATATATAATATATATATATTATATATATATATATTATATATATATGATATATATATATATTATATTATATATATATATAGTGACTTGCTTGTTGACATTTGAACTGTTAGGTTGTCTTGAAATACGTGCTAGTATTTAAAATCTAGAATATTTATTTATAAAAAGTTTTTATACTGTGATATTTTTCTTTAAAAGTTAGTTTTGTAAATATTAGTTTTTACGTTTAAGGTAATTCAATAAGAATTTATAGTAATAAAGGAAATTCCAAGTTACAGAACAGAAAGGTAATTTTGTAATATACAGATATAGAAGTTATAATATGGTAACAAACTGGTTATATTCTTGCCGTGACAGTTACTGAATTTTGCATTGGCAGTTCTAATATTTATATTGACAGTTACTGAATTTTGCATTGGCAGTTCTAATTTTTATATTGACAGTTACTGAATTTTCCATTGGCAGTTCTAATATTTATATTGACAGTTCTAATAGTTTGTATTGATAGTTAATAAATTTTGCATTGGCAGCTCTAATATTTATATTGACAGTTGAGATTTTATGTTATGCTTATATAGAGAATTAATTACCGCACAAACTTTTATATGAAGACTAACTTTAATATTGATTGGACATACTATGGATCTATAAAATAGAACTGTACTTTCTGTAATATTGAACAATAATTATCAGGATTTACAAATGAAGTGATATTATATGAAGAAACTAATATCAACCAGCTGGATTAACTATAGTGTGTTTCTAGAAGAAGTGTAAATACATTCAGAACTTATAAACTTATTTGATGTGATTTGTATATCACATGGAGTATTTCAATCTTGCATTTGACAATTATTAATAAATTGTTGAAAATAATATGTTTGGAATTCGTGTATATATTTTAAAATTAATATAATAAATTGTTTTTAAATAGAATAAAAACCTAAGTTATAGAGTGTAGTTTTTACCTTTATATTTTATATTTAACTTTTCTATTATTATTGTTTATTAATTTTGGGTATTTGGAGTGAGCGGGTTGGTGCCCTTTAAGGTGTTGGAAGTGCCTAGGGTGGAGTCACAAAGCGTTTGGCTAGCTGAGTGAGTAATATTATATACGAAGATAGGAAAAGATGGTGAGGAGAGAGTATTAGGGTGGGATTATGGAACGTTGAGGGTAATGAAGGATTGAAGAGGGAGTAAGTGGGTTAATGGTTTTGAGAATAAAAAGGTTGGTATTGCTTACGGTTAACGAACTAAGTCCCTGAAGGGATAAGAGGTGAAATCGAGCCTTTGGAATACAAGGGTATGATATCAGTGGGTGAACGAAGAGTGAGGGGAGTGAAGGGGTGGAATAGTTTATGATGAAAGAGATGTGGTTGATAAGGTAAGGTTGTGCATACCAGTGATTCGAGATAATTGGGGTGGTAAAAATGAAATTCGGGGGGAAATTGTGGTTTTTTTGTAATATGCGCGTTGCAGCCAGTTGAATGGGCGAGGAGAGGAGAGAGAAAGATTTTGGAATATTTGATAAGTGTTGGAAAGTGTTCGGGGTAATATGATAATTATTGCTATGGATTTGAATGAAGAGTGTGATAGGAGGGGTGGGAAAAAATATAGCCATTTGGGGATAGGGATGAGGAATGTTAATTGATAAAGGTTTTAGAGGTTGGGTGTTTTTGAAAGAGAATGATAGTGTGAATACTTGGTTCAAAAATAGGAAAATATAAGTAACGAAAGAGGAAGATAAAGGGAGTGAGGGCGGTACTGGATTTGTGTGTGTAATGGGAAGGATAGATGGAGATACTTAGATGTAAATGTATTAAGAGGGGCGGGGAGGGGGATAAGTAGGATCACTATTTTGGTGGTTTAGTGCTGAGATATTATGGGAGGAGGGTGACGGTTAGGGAAGGAGAAAAAGATATAGAGTGAATAAGTGGTGGAAAAATTGGAGAGATCTAGTGGTGGTAAAGGGAGTTTAGAAGGTATGAGGATAGTGGTAGGACGTGAGAGGGACGTGGAATTTGGGGAGTGGAGGGGGTAGTGGATTGAGAGTTTAAATAGGCTAGATAATGTGAAAGCTAGAATATGTATGATAATAAAGGTGGTGAGCGAAGAAATTGATTTGAATGTGAAGTGAGGGTTGAAGAGGGTTTCAAAAGAAAAAGAAAGCTTATGTGAAATGGTTGGAAGTGAAGAAAGCTGGGGTAGAATAGGATGGGTTAAGAGTGTAAAAAGAGGCGGTGGAGAGAGGAAGATTTTAATGTCAATGTTGAAGCAGAAAAAACAACCATTCCAGAATAATGGGAAGACATGTTTGGAAAGAGAAATAAAAATGGACGACGGTTCGTAGATTTCTGAGAAGAGTTTTATCTGGTGATTTGGGGAACGTTGTTCCCACATAGAGAATGTAACAGAATAACATTGATTTCTCCAGATGGTAGAACGCAATGGCAGAGAGACCATTTTGCGATAAGAAGGGGAAGGAGAACATCTTTGAGGAATGTGAGATGCAAGAGAGAAGCAGAAATGGCAAGTAACCATCATTTGGTTATAACAGATATTAAGATTAAACTAAATAGAAAACGCACTAGCTTAATATTCGAGGTGAAAAAAATGAAAAATCTAGAAGTTTAAAG
>JABUQX010073643.1:15000-20523 GCA_015478945.1 Trachelipus rathkii
CCTAACCTAACCCTAACCTGAAAACGCGACGGGCTGTGCGGAAATTATTATTGAGTTGTGTCGACACTTTTTCCAGTCGACAATTTAGGTAGTCCCGTCAAAGTAAATAAATATTTTTAAGGATTAGTTTCAAAGGGTTATATTTGAGAGAGGAGAATTTTTCAAAAGCAGTTTTTTTCCTTCCCATACATTAAAAATATATTACAAATTAAAGACACGCATTTATATTTTTTCAAATTGCTTTGATTTAAATATTAATATAATAAAGTGTTAATAATATGGAAAGAATATATATATATATATATATATATATATATATATATATATATATATATATATATATATATATATATATATATATATATATATATATATATATATATATATATATATATATATATATATATATATATATATATATATATATATATATATATCTTTATATATATATATATATATATATATATATAATTAAATACAGTTTAGCGTTTTAAAATTTCTAATTGAAAATAACTTTAGAATATAAACTTTAATTTAGGTTTAGGTATATGATCGTTATTTTTATCAGTTATTTTCTCGTTTGTTTTGTTGCCTTGGCTTCTGTTTTTATTTGTTATGTGCGTGCGTGTGTGATGGCAGATTTGCGTAGGTGCGGGCTTTCTATTAACTTTACCAATATCCGCGGCTTAAACTCTAACTCTGCTTCCGTGGAACACCACCTTCTAACTCCTAACCCTAATCTTTTGATCTTGTCTGATACTCAGATGGCTAAGGAATTCATTCTCTAACTCGTTTAATGTGTCAACTATAACTTATTTCATAATTTCCGTCTAAAAGGGTGGAGTATGTGCCTATGTAAACACAAACAAACACTCCTTTAACACGTCTCGTGAATCTCGAATCTCATAATTTCGATGTTCTATGACAAAAATCTTTTCTCCTTCTACAATAATCTTGTGCTTCTGCTACTGTTCTACTAACAGAACAGATTTTCACGCCTTTTTGAATATCTTACTACTTCTCACGAGACTGTTATATCTTCTCATCAAATACTGAGGTCATCTATTTAGGGGGATTTCAATGTACGCACAACACTGAATGGTTGGGATCCCTCTCATACCGATTTAGGTGGGAGGAGGCCAAATCATTCAGCATTCTCAACGATCTGGGGCAACTAATTAACCCACACACATTTCGGATCGTCCTAACCAATTCTTGAACACACTTGACCTATGTTTCACCACCAGTCCCTTCTCTCTTTCAATACACCACTTTCGCTCTATCGGTAAATCCTGACTACAACTTTATATCTCTCAGATTTAATACATTCTCTCTAACGGCTCCATCCTGCCCTATGCGTTTTTCTGGCACTTTGATCGGGCCCGATTAGGGGCAAAACTTCTGCTAACTATAATTGAAATGACTGCTTTGTCTCTGGAGACGCTTCGGCTTCTGCCGATAAGGTGAGTTGTAATCGTTGATGGGATGAGCAGGTTCATTCCTACTTCGACTAAATCTTTCTCTCCTCACAATCCATGGTTCGATCGTGCTTGTTCTTTGGCCATTCAATCAAGAGACAATGCCGTATCCGGGAGTGGAAAAAATTCTCTTTCTCTATCCAATCTGGTGTGCTGTTTCATTCAGCTAGAAATCGTTGCAGGGATACTCTTCGACGAGCAAAGCGGGCTTTCATCAAACGAAAGTGCGCTAACCTCCTTGGTTCTCCTACTGACAAATCTTTCTGGCCTCTTGCCAAAAACATCTCTAACAACTTCTGTAAATCTGTCTTTCCTCCACTTATTCGATCTGATGGTTCTGTTGCTAATTCTCCAACTGAAAAGGCCAATCTTTTCGGCCTCCTATTTTCCTCTAACTCAATCCTAGACGATTCTGGCATTCCTCTTCCTCCTCTCAGGTATCCTATGCCTTTGAATACATTTGATCTGGTGCACGGGATCCTGAAATCTATGAACGGTAGGAAGGCTGGTGGCCAGGATGGCATTCCTCCCAATTTTAAGGGAGTGTGCTTCCATGCTGGCCCGCCGCTCGTTCAACTATATTCTCTATGTCTAAATACTAATACTTTACCTCAGTGTTGGAAGCACGCACATGTCCAACCTATTCCGAAAAAAGGAAACCGCTCTGATCCTTCTAACTATCGCCCTATAGCTCTCACTTGTATTCTATCTAAGATCTTTGAAACCCTTCTCAACTCTCATTTCTTAGATCATCTGGAATCTCATTCTCTTCTTTCCATACGGAACTTTCGGAGCTCAAGGTCTACTGACAATATACTCTATCTTACTGATTTATGGTTTCCGCCCTTAGGAACTACAAGGAGACTTGTGTGGTGGCGCTTGACATATCAAAGCATTTGACCAGGTATGGCAGGCGTCACTACTTTCCAAACTCCCCTCCTTTGGGTTTCCTCCTTCTCTTTGCTTACTTATGTCTAGTTTTCTTTCAAATCGCTCAATATCGGCTGTTGTTGATGGGGCGACTTCTTCTTCCTTTTCTATCAATAGTGGTGTTCCTCAGGTTTCTGTCTTATCTCCTACTTTATTCCTACTTTTCATTAATGATCTCACCTGTACATCTAACTCTATCCACTCATATGCTGATGACTCGACCCTTCATTCTTCAACTCATTTCAAATCTGCTCCCTCTTTTACTTCTAGAATTGCCTCTCGTCTTAATCTTTCGATTTTTTCGCTGATCTGGACAGAATTTCTGGGTGGGGTCATCTCAACCTTGTGAGAAATTCAATTCTTTAAAACCCAACTTCTACAAATCTCCCTCTCTAAGACACCTTCTATTTCCTATCTCTTTCGACGATTCTCTCGTCTCTCCTGTTGACAATATAAACATCCTTGGCCTTAACATAAACAAAAAAATGTCTTGGAAACCTCACATCACAACGGTTGCTAGGGCGGCCTCAAAGAAACTAGGAGTTCTGTTTAGACTGCGAGACTTTCCCTCATCTCAGTTACTCCAGCTATGCAAGGCCTCATCCGCCCTTGTATGGAGTGTGCTCTCATATCTGGAGGGGCTCTGGTTTCACCGGCTTTTGGATGGGGTCGAGTCAAAGGCCAAAGGCTTATAAACTGTTCTACACTTTCCAGTTCACTTGACTCTCTATCTTTGCGGCACGATGTTGGTGCTTTGTAACTTTCTAGAATTTACCACAGCAGCAGTTGCTCGAGGGAACTTATCACTCGCGTCCCACCACCTTTACGACGCCTCCGTAGCACAAGAGTGCTGTGTCAGCGCATGAGTTTTGTGTTGATATTGGTAACTCCAGGCTAGCTTGCTGCGGTGGTTCCTTCTTTCCTGCCACCTATGTTCTGTGATTCTCTTCCATCTTCTGTGTTTCCTGCTGAATTTAATCTCTCTTACTTTAAAGCCTGCGTTTGTGCTCATCTGCGTAATTTAAGTTAGTTGATGAATATCTGAGGTGTCAACACCCCCTCCTTGAATAAGACTCTGCCGTGAGTGAGTGGTGAAAATTGTAAAAAAAAATGACTAAAAAAAATATTTAAGGTTTTCTTCACGCTTGTCGCGCACCCATGTTTTCATTAAAATAATTATAAGCACGAGAAAGATCTGATGTCTGTTGCTTTGTTGCTTCAATGCTCCCCTCTTGACATTATTTATTTGCTGTTGAATGGTTCGTCATTCAAATTGGAGGAGAAATGATGAGTGTAAGCAGCCCAGAGTGGATAGGAGACAAATTAACAGAAAGATCATTGATGCAAAATGGAAAAAGAGTTGGGGGATAGCAAAATTCTGAGAATTTCAAGAATAAATGGTGACTTTTCCCAACGGTAGCCAAAGTACGACCTGAACGTAATTATAGATAGGATCACAAAGGGAAGGACAAGCACCAAAATAGGAAAGCTTTGACCCAGGCTTTATCGAAAGCCTTCGATATGTCTAGTGCCACAGTAAAGGTCTCGAAATGCGGAGAACAAGGACCAAGGGTCAGATAGAAAGGACAAAAGATCACCAGTATAGCGCTCCTTTTATAAGCCGTATTGGCAATCAGGGATAAGATTAGAAATTTAAGATGTTTTCATCATCCAATTAAGAATAAGATTCGAAAACTTTGAAAAATGGAGGTTAAAGGAAGTGATAGGACAGTAGATGGATTGTTCACTGGGTCCCCTTCTTCAGCTGGGATGGATGAACGCAGGCTTCAGTGGGAGAAATATTTGAGTTGAGTAGGCGAGTGAGAAACAGTTTATCAGAGCAGCAGTGCAGAACCCAGAGGGCACAAGTTTTGAGGACTATTGGAAGGGTTCCTTCATCCTGTTCGCCTTTTTAGTGCTAAGCTCAGAGATTGCCAAATAACATTTTAATGTTGGGAGAGGGAAGCGGAGAGAAGATTCGCCCTGGCATCGGGTAGATTCGCTTTGAGGAAAGATTTGAGCGGAAATATAATAGCTTTGGCAGAAATATCATAGCATTATTAATGTCAGATATAGGAGGAGGAAGAGACAAAGAAGCAAAGTTAAAGATATTTAGTTAAGTTGTTGAGTACAAATGTCGGGAGGAGGTAGATAATTTATTAAGATTGTTGCCTTTTCTACGAAGAAAGAGTTTTTAAATCGGTTTGATCTTTCTTTTATTCCGGGATAAAATGCATAAAAACACATGTTTGCCTGGATTTGGAAACAACGATAATGTCTGATAAAACAAAGGATATAGAGTTTTAGTTCAAGGGGAGAGAGAATGGAATATATGCCTCCATATATATATATATTTATATACTATATATATATATATATATATATATATATATATATATATATATATATATATATATATATATATATATATATATATATATATATACTTTATATATATATATATATATATATATATATATATATATATATATATATATATATATATATATATATATATATATATATATATATATATATATATATATATATATATATATATTTATATATATATATATATATATATATATATATATATATATATATATATATATATATATATATATATATATATAAATATATATATATATATATATATATATATATATATATATATATATATATATATATATATATATATATATATATATATATATATATATATATTATTAATAATCATATGCTTTTAAGCAAAAGTGCAACTATACAACCAAAAATTAAATTATTGTTCACGACTGCTTAACTATAAACATTTGAGAAATATGTTAAAAACTTATAAGAACATTCATTTTAATGATGCTTAAACAATACATAAACAAAAAAAAATAAAATAATATTATTATTAAAGCTTAAAAAAAAAATAATAAAACTTTTTAGTTTGTTCATGTAATACCTTTACAAATAACATATATATATATATATATATATATATATATATATATATACATATATATATATATATATATATATATATATATATATATATATATATAACTATATATATATATACTGCTATATATATATATATATATATACATATATATATATATATATATAT
>JABUQX010073644.1:0-2500 GCA_015478945.1 Trachelipus rathkii
TTGAGTAATTTCTTAATTCTATTGTGTCTTCTTTAGGCTTAAAGTCTTGCAGTTATCCTGCGAATTATTTCCTTATACAGACTATGAATTATAAAAAGAGAAATAATCTATTTAAATAAAAATTAATTTAATTACTTGTTTATTTTTAATTGAGTATAAGCATTTTCCCCGAGTAATAATATAATATACATATATCTATATTATTCCTACTTATATATACTATATAATATATACCTATTAATTATATATATATATACACACGTATGAATTATCAATACACTAAATATAATACCTATATATACAATGAAGGGCGTCTTGTAATGTCTTGATTCATACGCCTCCATTAGAGAATATTAATAGATGGTCTAAGGGAGTGAGCATGTCACCGATGAAGTGGCGCTTTCTTCGGGTGGCTGCTTAGATATACCTCAGTTGGGGCTAGCGCCCATCCACTGCCCCAGATGCCACACCTTACATTATATATATATATATATACTATATATACTATATACTATATATATAATAATATATATAATATATTCATTTAAATATTAATATATATATATTATGATGTGTGTGTGTGTGTGTGTGTGTGTGTAGTGTGTATAACCTTTGCCCCCCCCCCTGGAAAATTTTCTGCGGACGCCCATGGCCCATCGTATTACATATATAAATATATAATATATTATATTATATATATATTATCATATATATTATATATAACATATATATACTTATATATATAGTATAAATATATATATTATATATATATATCTAAATATATTATTTAATATATATATATAATATACTCTATATACATATATAAATATATATATTGCAGAGGATGTGCCGAATATCTCGGTAAGATATTACGAGTATATTCTGAAGCCTTTCGGCCAAAATACGCGAATATATTCAGGTATTCAGTCTTTATGCCAGACTTCGTCACAGCCGAATTGACAGATCATCAATAACAATAAATTACGTTCAACATAAGGAAAGTTATATTCAATTTAAATTGAAATTTTAGAAACTTATTTTCCAAAAAATAAAAATATAGCATTTTGTAAGCCCATATGGACGATAATCTTGATCAATTTGTCAACGAAACCTAATAAGAGAGGCCTTTGACATTTTCCTAGTCATAAAAATAGAAATTTATTTTAGTGATATCGCGAATATGACAAACATGTAAAGCTCTGGTATACAGGGAGAGTGACTTGCTATCTAATTTCAGTTTAGGTCACCATGTTGCAACTATTGCATTCACGATTCACTATATACGATCCAGCACTCTGTTAAGATATCTCCTAAATTACTCTCAGAAGCTATTCCTCCCCGGTCATTTCACCATTCAAGCTTCAACGCGCTGCTAAAGCTTAAACCTTTACAAGATTGCAGCTGATAATGTCATAATATCAATAAATTATGTTCAAGACGTTTTCTACACGCTGCAACAGAACTACTGATATGCTTAAAAGATATGTTTGATACGTACAAGTTGGTCCTCTATTTCCACCATAACGCCTGACCTGACATTGCAATCAGAAAATGTCTGACTAGTTCAGTGGCTAAAATTTTATTACCATTACTTGAGCTTTTGGACAACATCACTATAAATTAAATAGTCATTAACGTGCAAGTAACAGTCGCCTGTGATCTCTTCATTTACGCAATAATATCTATTTTTATAATAGGCAATTTAAGCAAAGCTCAGTGGAATAATTAATTCCGTGAAGAGTCTTAAGAAAATTCGTAGAAAAAGAGACTTTCTAAATTTCTATGTGATAATATTCTTGTGTGTAGCTAACTTTCTTAGATCATGCCGATTCAAGCTATTTGCCAAGCATGAATTCAGTGATCAGTAAAAAAATATGGTCGTTGAGGCAATGGAGAATGCATGAAAATGTTAGCTCCCTTGATACTCTTCCTGCTAACGCATGATTCACGTATGAAGAAAGTGAAGAAGAAGGTTCCTATTTCCACTTCTTAATGGATTGTTTATAAGAAATTTTGTGGCAATCAAAAATCGTCATACAAGAATAAGGAAAGTTGAGAGTGCGAAAAAGAAAGTCCCATTCTGCTGACGAATGTGATTATTGTACATAGAAAAGTAAAAGGCCTAACATACGGAATTACACATCAAGATAATAAACAAATGTATAAGTTGCCTACTTGACCAGTGTACGATAGATGATATTCCTTCAATATGGTGATAAAAACAACTGGAACATAGTTTTATGATATTTGAAAAACACTATGCAATAAAATCCTTTCACTCCACCTTCATCAGTCGTAAGTGAAAAGAATATTAGACAGGGGAAATATTTATGAACCCACTAAGAAATAGGTTATCCCTGAAAATGGAGAACTGCTAATGTCTGTCATTTTAACCTTAGAGTTTATTCAAATGAAGTTTAGTTACATATTCTTATAACTAGACTTTCAATTTCTCATTATTAATTATTCTAAATCCGCTGAATGGGTTTGCTCTAGGTAA
>JABUQX010073644.1:7500-10000 GCA_015478945.1 Trachelipus rathkii
TTTGGATGTATGCAATAGTGTTACCCTCTTACGCACGATGCAGCTAAAAGAAACCTTGCCCAGGTTCCTCTGAAAGGCTTTGCTTCCAAGAGGACAGTGAAGGCATGTCGTTGACATCTAACCTCCAGACAGGCTCCCCGCCCACACTCGGGTCAGAGGTAACACTTGGGTAAATTTTTATTTGGGAGCTAAATAGGTATACAGTAAATTGGCACTTAAATCGTGCTTTTATTGTATTTTTCAAAAAGTCCCAGAGTGGGTTGAGCCTTACCCTTTTGATGTATGCCAAGGTGTGTTTACCCCTTAACCACGGATGAAGCTAAAAGGAAACCTCCGGTTCCTCTTGAAGTTTGGCTTCGCCAAGAGGAGTGAATGCATGTCGTTGGCAAATCTAACCTCCAGAGAGGCCTCCCCGCCCAGCAATGGTCTGTCCGGGGTTAGATGTCAACGACTTGCCTTCACTCCTCTTGGGAAGCAAAGCTTTCCAGAGGAACCTGTATGGATTTCCTTTCGTCATCGTGGTTAAGGGGTAACGCTCTTGGCTTATAAGATCCAAAAGGATAAGGGTTCAAACCCACTTTGGGGACTTTTGAAAAATACAAATAAAAGCACGATTTAAGCCATATATATATATCTATATATTATATATATATATAATATTAATATATATATAATATTATATATATTATAATATATATTATATATATTATATATATAATATATAATATGGCCTTATGAGTACTCAGCAATTTATGGGAATGAGTTAAAGCCGGGTGCTTAAAAACTACGTTTGAAGCGGTTCTTTTTTGGGGACGTAGATGGCCTAGTGGTTAGAGCATCCGGTTGTTGTTAACTCAGCAACGCGGAGTCCAACGTTCGAATCCCGCTGACGAAGAGTAAAATCTTCTGTGACTCATTCATTTATAAAGCTCAAGAAGGATTTCAGTGTGAGGAAAGATGTGAGACCAGATTATTATTAAGTGCAGCTATAACCAAAATTAATCAAAATCTTCATAAAATATTTTAATTTATTGAATCAAAAATTTAAAATGAAAATCATAATATATAATAAAACAAAATTAACATTTTTAACGAACTAAAGCGAAGCAACAAAATTTTTAATCTAGTTCTTTTCAAAAAATTATTATTAATTATAGATAAATATGTAAAGTGGTGTCTGTAATAGTTTAAGTGAGGAGCAAAAAAAATTGTATCATCAGGTCTTTTAACAAAAATGAATAAAAACACAACATTTGGAATTACAAATAAAGAAGCTACGCTATAATTATTCTGATCTACTTGCGGATGAATGTTTCGACGCAGTTGGTAAATATGAAGACCCTACTTCACAATGGCTGTTTGGGGCTTGGGGGAACCCCCTTCTTGCCATTAATTGCTTCCCTGAACAATCACATTATACATATGTATTATTGGCGATTGACACCACCCTGCAATTATGCGGGACACGGTGCTTATATAAATAAATAAATAAATAATATAATATATATCTATATATAATATATATATATCATATATATATATATATATATATATATAGTATAATATATTATAATATAATATATTATATTTGACAATGTTCAAGTGGATTATAAAGAAAAAATGGAATTTTTAGATTATTTGATTTGAAGGATTTTTTACCAATTTTCTCTATTGTCGCATTAAATAAAAAGAATTGTAATATTTTATGTTGACGTGAAAAAGTTAATAGTTATATTTACATTATATATTTACATTATATATAAATACAACTTACTCGCGAGCATAGAGGGCAGTAAACCGCAACCTTAACCTATATGGAGCGACGATGCTGTAAAACTCAACCTAACCTATATCACTATATGGATCAACGATGCAGTAAATTTCAATCTAACCTACAGGGATCTACTTTGCCGTAACAGATTTTCTCTTCTATTCGGGTACGATTTTCTCACTACAGAAAATATATTGAGGCGTCGATCTGTTCCGGGCGCTGCCAAACCTACGATGCCAAAATAGTACGATATTATTAAAAAATGATTTTTTTTTAATATTTAAAATATTTGATCCTACTCATCAGCACTCAAATTTATTGTCAAAGTATCATATAATAGCAATATATATATATATATATAATATAATATATATATATATATATATATATATATATATATATATATTATATATATATAGTATATATATATATATATATATATATATATATATAATATATATATAATATAAATATATATATATAATATATATATATATATTTATATTTAAAAAGAAAAAAACCTATTTTTTTTTTTTTTTTTAAAAATTTTAAAAATTTGTTTTTTCCCCTTGGGTAAAAAAATAAAAAAAAACCAAACGTTTTTTCAAAAGAATACATGTATGTCTCATAATTTACTGTTTTTTATTTTTTTTTGTAACACTAACCATTATTTATAGTTTACATCGTTTTTTTTTTTTCTGTTAATTTATTACATAGAAAGTTTTATTT
>JABUQX010073644.1:25000-32500 GCA_015478945.1 Trachelipus rathkii
GCGATTAGTCAGCCCTCAAAAAATCAAAGTACAAAACAAATGACTATATTTTACAAATAAACCTTTTCCTTTATAATATTCGATGATTCAAATATATATACGACATGTTACGTTATAAGCAGACTCCGTCAGTTTTATTTTTTTTATTCTTTTTTAAACATAAAGTGATAGTACCCATAAAAGAGTAAATCCGCTACCCAGATGGCAGGAGCTCGGGGTCCACTCGTTCTATTATTCCCGGACAACGTACGGATGCTAGGACTATTGCAAGTACCGCTATCCCCCACCGGGGAGGGATCCTCCGGACATCCGGCCTCCGCTCTTTGTATATGGATGCCAGGAGATTTCCACTCGCCACTCCCCCTACGGTTATGGAAATCGTAACCCCTCTTAGCATCCCCTAAATTGCACCCGCTGTCGGACTCGAGACCACCCTATTTGCTGTTTTTCTTTACTTATTTTTTTAAGTAAAGTTTGAAATAATGTTGAACAAGATTCTAGCAATTTTTTAGGACAAACCACATCCAAGTACTGTCATTATAGTAAACACTGCCAAATCAATCTTTAAGCGGATCGAGCATTTCCCCAATCCTGATTGGGTAATATAATTTAGTCTTCACAAATACACCAAATCCGCATCATGGAACATTGTAAAAACACATTTGAAGTATTGTAATATTCTTGTTTTTCCTTATCTGAGTATATTAACTCTCTAAAATTATGAATCTTATCATTTACTATGATTTCCCTTATATATATATATTGATTACTTGTTTAAATTTACAAATCAAAGTTATAAAAATTAAAAATTTTCACCATAATTAAGAATCAAAAAAAGTCAGTAGGCTAGATCTTTTACGATCCCTATAGGTAGTAAAAAGGGATTACATATGAATATAACTGGGTCTTAAATAGTTATGTTATTACCGGGATAACATATAACTGCTATGTTTTATATTTTAAAACTATTTAACAATTATATGTGTCACCATATATTAGTAATATAATCTTGCCAGATCATATTTATAGTGTACACATATAATATAATATCTATAATATTAGGGTTTGCAGTTAAATAATATATTACCTAGTAGAGACAGAGGATTACTTAATAATATAATTATATTTAAGTATTTACAAGCTCACGTATAAGTTATCAATTTTTGTGACTAGGTTGTGTGTTGTGTGATAAGAGAGTGAAGAGCGTGCAAGACTATCTGGTTTTCTTCCTTTGGAGGTAGGCACCACTAATAAAGCTCGCGCAACCACTGGGAGCTGACTAAATCTATGAGTAGTGTCCATGTCTACTTTATTGCCTTCAGGAAATCTCACACGCTGATTGACTTCACTTTGAAATTCTAAATATTAGATCCCTTAGAATCAATAGACGTCGAGTGTTGAATTGTCATACCCCTCTCTTCTCTTATGAAGGTTGAAGCATGGGCGCAAATTTGCTAGAAACCCAATCATGCTAGTTTTCTAACATTACAAATAAAAGACAGGAATTTCGAATATTCAGGCTTACAAATAAAGCGATCAAGAGAGACAGGAAGAAGATCTGAAATTGTTAACTCTAATGGCGCAAAGAAGAGATTTATGAAACAATGATTTTTTTTTTACTATTCTTTTCTTATTTATTCTTCTTGTAAGAAACCCGTCAGAAAATGATTTTCATATCTTTTGACAATTGCATCTACTTTTACTTCGACCAGACGTGAGAAATCAACAGGAGTCAAAATCTTTGCATAATGAGAGATAATTGACTCAAACAAATGATATTATCTATATATATTAAATATATATATATATTATATATATTAGTAATATTGTCATAGTTAGTATATTTATATGAATATATATACCTATAATTCTATGTATATATTATGGTAAATCTAAGTACTAGAAGTTAAAATGTTATGCCGGACCTAATTCATATCAACTAAACACTTGAATAAGTCCGACGTAACCTCATTCACCAAAATCAAAATAATGTTAAGTCCTTACAACATCCCGCTAGGGTTATTAAAATTCTACTATAATACCTCACACTATATGATGGAGGAGATCTAAAGTTATGAATAAAGAGAGAGAAGAGGAGGAGAGAAAGAAGAATAATCGGAATATCTACAATTCTAAGATTGTCTAAAGCTGTCACTGTAGAATATGATGAGCACATATGCGACAGAAGCATTTTATAGAACTATAGCTACCTAATCCCATATATCGCACACTAATATCAAGAAACTCAAACAGCTTCTGATAAGATCTAGCCTTCATATATATGATATTATAATGCGAGTTTTTATATTGAGAGTCTTATTTAAATAAATCTGTTGAGAGAACTAACTGACATAATCTATATTCACACTATTAGTACAACCAGACACTCTATCTATCTACACACTATCACTATAGTCATATATTTTTCCATACAAAGCGCTTTCCTAAAGGAAATCCAAAGAAATCTAGTTTTACAATTAATCCCTAGACAATAAAAAAAAATTCGCTGAGCACAAAACACCAATCTTGCAAAAATAAATATATAGATATATTATATAAATAGTATTATGGAACATAAAAGACATCGTGTTAGAATAAGTATGGAATATAGATTTCATTACAAACGTACTTAATGAGACCTATTAAATAATCTAATCAGAATAATAATAGATATCTTTATTGAAAGCTTTAAATCAGACACGTATTTCTTTCGTTTTATATTATCAAATATTTATGAATTGTAACACATCAGCTCTAAGTTCATGACTGCAGTTCTTGTAAGTGATCTATCTTACACCTGAAAAATAGCTTAATATAATACATGTCAGAAATATTTAGAAATTAATGCAAAAGCATAACCCGTTCACACCCTTTATTGATAATAAATTCTTGCTTGTAGGTAGTATAGTAAAATATTACATGGTGTACTACAATAACTTCCATCAAGATAACTTACTATGTTATATAATGTAACTATCTAGCTCATGACATACTGATCTCACAATTTAGATAGAGAAATACTATGAGATTGCTGAATCTAATATTCTACTTTCACCGAGAGCATAATATGGAAGGATAGTTTGTAGTCTAATATATTGAAATGGCACCATTTCAATCGAGAAGCTGTTCTGTGAGCTAACGAATACAAAAATAAGACATACACACACACACACGGAAAGCTTTTATCGCATAAGTAAAAAAAAATTCAGTCACTTATCTCGGATTTCAATTAGAGAATAGCATGGCCACAAAGTAAAGTCGCAATAACACGTACTGACATAACAAATAATGATTACACGTTTATCAGAGAGAGAGCTAGACTAGCACCCTTCTGCGTGACTAACGTGTAGTATTTATGACACAAACTCATATTTACATTTTGAAAGAGTGTAACTAAGCACACACAATTTTGAGATAATAAAAATCTATCTAATTCATATTTCTGATATTGAGCTAATGCTACTTGATCGACTGTGAGAGGATATACATTTACTTGTCTATTAGCGCAAATGTACAAATATTGCTTGCATAATTTTTTAATCACATGGTGGATACTAGTATCCAAATTGTCCAAGAATGCGAAACACGAAATTTAAAAGAGTCTCTACCAAATACTCAATGTTCCTATTGTCATTCATTGACGTGATGTGATGGATATAACGGTACTTAACTTAACCATGCACGTATAGGAGTGCTCTCAGTGACTAGGACGATCCGAAATATACACAATTATTTTAGTCTTATTAATTTATTATATTATATATTTTATTCAACAAGAAGATTGGCTACGCAGAACATCCAATTTGGTTCATTTTAATGGGAGTGATACTGTTAAAAATAAATTAGAATTATGAAATTAATAGATACAGAGATAAAAGGGGTAAGATCACCAAGATTACTGGAAAGAAAGTATTTTTTTTGGTGGGGGGTTATAATGCAGGGCACAGAAGGGAATTTGTCCACAGGGCTCTACCGACGTTACCCCCAATCCGTGAGTAGTAGTGGTTAAACGTAAAAATATTAAATTAGAATATATTAACGCTAGTCAACAGTTAAAGAGAATTAAATTTTGAACCACGTTATCATAGCGTTATGTGATAACTAATCTAACTTGTGAGGCGAGATGGCTGGGTTCACCTCAGAGAGAAACTCACTTAGGAAATTCAATTAGTTTTAGGACTGCTAGCAGAGCTAGCAATGTGAAATTGAAATAAATTTAAAGTGACCAGTGATTGGGAGGCATAGTTGATATTTTTTTTCCGATCTGGCTACATTCAAATACATACCCTCTTTCGACTCTGAACATTTTTAAAATGTCCAGAACCCCTTTATGGTATATATTTGCTCCTGCTAGTAAAGGATTAAGAGGCAACACCTTAAACATTTTCGTATTCCTGAATTTTATTTAAAAAGATTAAAACGTTTATTAAAATCAGTCAAATTTAACAAAATTTCATATGCTTTGACAATTTTGCTAAAAGTTAAAACTTTCCTATTACTAATTAACCTTTGTTGATCATTTTCTTGCAGACCAATCTCATCACTTTTAGCATTTTCTTCTTTTGGTGGTGGGTTCAGGTAATGCGAAAGAGGAGGAATTTGTACCATTTTTATGATCTCCGTTTGCAGTACTGTTGTCTGAAGAATCTTGCTCGCTAGATGATTCTGAGGAGGATTCTTCGCTAGAATAAAAAAATTCCATATACAAAACTTGTAACTCTGGAAACTTCATATTAAATGTTAAAAACTAAAAAGTCACATCATTAACAAAAAAGTAAAACTTTATAGAAAAATAAAAACTAAGGAATGCTGTTAAATTACGTCAGAGTTCTAACTTCTAAGTCCCCGATACGGTAACAAATTTTAGAGAAAAAACTCAAACAATTTTCTGCATTTCTATACAGATTTATGAACGCAAACTTATCAAATTTTTAGTAAATCTACAATATTTTCCTTAATTATACATAAAAAAAAAAACTAATTTATTTTCTACTGTCCCAACTTGATTTTTGTTGCATTGGTAAAAATTAAAAGAAACTGCAAATTATAATACTCTCGAACTTTCTGTATAATAATAACGGTTTAAAATTTTATCCACAATAGCAGTTTAGCCTAAAAATGTATAGCACTCCTACAATCGCAAGTCTTTGGCACAATTTATGAAACAATTATATAATGAATGTTTTAATATACTACTAAAAAATGGCAATGTATTCCAAGCATTCTTGTTTTAGGAATTAAAAGCACTTAGTTAATTAAAGCCGTTTCCCGTTTTTGATTGTGCTTACGAAAGTAGAATGCTAGGTTAGCGTTAGTTTTTGTCAACTTAGCGAAAAAGTGAAATGCTCACAAAGTAAGGAATTTAACTTAATTATGTAAGGTTGCTATTTCCCGTGCTTGCGAATTTAAGCACGTTCATACGAAAAATGTAAACAAACGATGACAAGATGGCAGCGTGGTAGGTCGTTTGGTTTGATGAAAGTTTTATTTAATAATTAGCTTTAAATTTAAGTTACTTCTCTCTTCATTAATATTGGGTAACGTGCACAAACATTTTTTTTTTATTTTCTGTTTATTCCAAACAGTGGTCCATACCAGCTGATTCAATGTTTGTAAACAAGGTAACTTTTTTGAGAAATTGCGGTTAATTTATGACGAAATTCATGCTAAACTGGGTGAGCATTTTTATGAGCGTAGAAAATGACAAACATAAATAACGTCTAGGGTATAAATAGTATCGTAAGTGAAAATTACTTGAAAATGTTGTAAAACAATTTAAATTATTTGGTAAATTTTCTTTCGTCTGAGCTTCGATATTCGATATATCGAACTAATCGATATATTGAGTATTGGATATATCGATATAAATCTGATATATATTATATATATTATATTATATCTATTATATATATATATATATAGATTTCATCTATCACTTCTTATTATATCATTTCTTAATTATTCTCATCCTCTATATAATCTTTACCTATAATATATGTTATATATATTTAAATATGTGTCTACCTAACAAAACTTTATCCTATATATCTTAATAGCCCAAGTAGGCCTAAATAATGGATTTATGGTAAGCCCAAGTGCCTACCTAATGGATATGTAGGCCCAAGTAGCCTTAAATAATGATATGGAGCCCAAGTCTACTAACCTAATGGATTATGAACCCAGTTGCCTGATAATAGATTATGAATGCACACAGTTTGCCCTAACCTATGTATTTGAAAGGGCTCGAATAGTAGCACAGATTTACTATAATATCTATCTATCTATCTATCTATCTATATATATATATTATATTATATATTATTTATTATAAATATTATATATATATATATTCAAATAAATTTCACTCTCTTATCTAAAACATCAAAATAAGAAAAAACCTAAGGTGCAAAGAGAGAGAGAGAGAGAGAGAGAGAAAGAGAGAGAGAGAGGAGTAGAGAGAGAGAGTTATACTAAGGTTTAATGTATTTCTTGCAATAGTTGCAAAAAACCGAAAACATCTTTGGTTGAACTTTGTTATGACCATAATAGGTAAATAACTAAAAGATTTCATTCCTTCCGGAACGTCTTCGTACTCTAATTACCCTAAAATAAAATACTATTTTGGCTTATGCGATTACTCGTAATTCATTTTTTTTGCAACGTTTTCAACCTTCATAAATAAATTTACCAATGACTATATTGCAAGAAACTGCTATTATCATTACAGATTCAATAATTATACCAATTAATCTTCAAGTTTGCACAAATTAAAACTAAATAATGCTCTCTTGGTGTAAAATTTAACTAGATTTCTGGCTTAGAAAACTAGTGTTGCAAGACAGGCATGAGAAATACACTCTTGTGACCGAAATTTCTCTTAAAGGAAAATTACCTCTACAATATATATATATATATATATATATTAATTATATATTATTATATTATATTTATATATATTTATATTTATTATTATTATATATATTATATATATATATATATACTATTGGAACTTACAATGTGCCATTTTTCCTATAATTGTTTTTTTACCAAATCCATAAACAAATACTTAAATAACCGATGGACTTTAGATATTTTTCACCTCAGAACGAAAAATTGATTAAGCAAATATTTTTTTTTTATCCTTTTCCATATTTTAAGTTTTAGTTCATAAAAATAAAACAAATTTAAACGTTACGACATTCAGTTTGTGTAGGGTGAAAGAAATCGATTTCAGAATACGGATACATCGATATATGATTATTTTCTTATTTTTTTTCAAAATTGTTTCATTCGTTTTTTGTCAACAAAAACTATTTTTAATAAAATTTAATTTTGCCAGACATTTTGTTACATAAATGGCAATGAAAATTAACAATCCAGTTTATATATTATATATATTATATATATATATATATATATATATATATATATATATATTATATATAGTATATATATATAATATATATTATATATATTATATATTAATTATATGTATGCTTT
>JABUQX010073644.1:40000-52930 GCA_015478945.1 Trachelipus rathkii
TAATATATATAATATATTATATATATATATATATATATTATATATAATATATATATTTATATATATATATATATATATATAAAATTCGTAACGTTAAAATGATTTTTTTTATTGTATCGTACGTAAGATAGTGGCAAATTTAAATTTATTTACGTACATTTTTTCTATACAATCGAACAGTTGATAATTGTAAAAATTACCGATTATCGAAAAGAAATGACCGATATCAATAATCGTAAAAAAACATTTTAGCTTTATCCCTAAACGAACTACCAATTAGCAGGTTAAATTTTTCTTTAAATTGATAGACGAAATGTACGAAAATGGTTTAAGAAAATGTTTATTGAGCAGAGCGTAATGTGGCGAAAGAGTTTTTTCCGTTAGTTTTTTTTTATAAATATATTTCTGACCCATACTTGATGACGTAAGTAGCACTGCCATAGGTAATGCTTCGGCTTTATAGGACGAAAACTCGTTAAGGTTATAAGATTCGTTAGATTATACAGATTTATCTGTGACTATTAAGTAAAACTTACCATAGCTTTAACTTCCTGTCTAAACTAAAACTAAATTTTAACATAAGCAATGTTTTATTAACATGTGGCAGGTTGCTTCATATACCCCATTTCGAAACATTAAACTCATATCTTAATGCGTGTTCATGTAAAATAGTCATTAGACATTACGCTCAGCTTAATATAAAAACACTTCAAATTTATCAATACCATTTTTGTACGTTAAACGTTGGTTTGTTTTTTATAGTCTTTTTCCTGTAATTTGGCAAAATTCTTCCACAATTACTCAAAATCGTAATTATATATATTATATATATATATAAGATATATATAATATAATATATATATATATATATATTATATTATTATATTTATATTATATATTATATAGTATATATATATAATATATATATATTATATATTATATTAATATATATATATAATATATATATAGTATTGTTTTACCGAGGGGTTGTCATCTTCTGATTTTTATGAAAATAAGGACCAATACTCTATAAAAAAATAATAAAAAATAGTGAAAACAAAAATAGTCGCACTCTCTTTAGGAGAAAAAAAGTTACAAGCCTCTCAAAGTTATTAAAACTAAACCCTGGATTTGTTCATTGAAAAAAGAGAAATTTTTTTATAGAAATGAATGCTGATGTGGTAGGGCTTACTTCAAAAAATAAATAATGAAAGAATAGTGAAAACGAAATAGAAAGAATGAGAGGAGTATTGTATGGAGAAGAGATATCAAAAAAAGTTACTAGTGTGCGTAGATATAAAGTGTGTTGTAAGTTTGATATAGTCGTCGGTAAACGAACGATAGATGCGAGGAGATTTTCTTATAAAAATTAAATAATGGAGAAGGTCTCTAATGTGCTCTCGCTAATGTATGAGAGGGTATGTTTTGGACATACGTGGTATCGGATACGAGTTAGATATAATAAGCAGATTAAAGATGATAAGTTTTGTGTAATTCTACATAGATTTTCTCTGTGTAAACCTAAAACTTATCATAAACTGACTTAGAGGGCCTGAAATGACTAACCTGGATCGATCAATATTGAAAGTCTATGGGATTTTTAAACATTGAGAGGCTGTAATTTTTTTTTTCTAAAGAGAGCGACAATTTTCGTTTTTACTATTTTTCATTATTATTTTTTTAGAGTATATCCCTTGATTTTTATTTTCATAAAAATTGGGGTGACAACCCTCTGGGTATACAATTACCATATATATAATATATATTATTATATTTATAATAATATATATTATATATAGTATATTATATATATTTATATATATAATATATATATATATTATATATATATATATTAATTATTATATATAATATATATATATATATACGTATATTAATTAGACTAACAGAGCTACCCGTTCAAATATTTGACTAGGACCAAACTTTTTACCCTAAATCACCTTTAATATTAATATTGAACTCATCGGCATATTAAAAAAATGTCAATAACTACTAAGTAAAAAAAAAATTAAATAAAAAATTTGGAATACGAACTTGACAATACCGCGCCAAAATTTCTCTGCGTCTTTAAGAATTGTTTGTAATAATACGCAGCAAACGTATCATTCACCACTCTATAAGTAGCACAATTAAGATTCATTTTTTCGGCTGCACTTTTTGCTGTTTCGCCATGCAAAAACGAGTGAAACAGTTCGTCTCGTAATTTGTTTTTAGTCTTCAGAGCAGCCGTCGTCTCCATCTTTTTGTTTATTTTTTCTTTTCCTTTCTTTTAATGTTAATAAAAGTGTCTCTTAGTTCTATTCTTCTCTCAAATTTCGATCAAACTGGAAACTGAAAAGTTTTTTAAAGTTTAAAAAATATATTCCTAGGTTCATAAAAAGTTTGTAGTGGTGTTGCCTTCTTTCCGTGCTTTTGTAAAGTTTTACAATTATAACACCTTGACTCTAATATATATTATATAAGTTATTATATATTATATATATATATAATAATAAGCACTCTTAGACGCTATTAATATATATTTATTATATATTATATTATATATATATAATATTATATTATCTTATATATATATATATTATTATATATATAATTTTATTATACTATATTATATATATATATTATATATATATTATCATATTATATTAATATATATTATATATATATATATATATTATATAATATATATATATTATATATATATATATATATATGATTATAGATTATATATATATATTTTTTATATATATATATAGTATATATATATTATATATATATATTATTATAATATAATATTATATATTATATATATATTATAATATATTATATATTATATTACTATTATTGTTAGTCAATAATTTTTTCAATTACCTAAGAAGTTCACATCTCTATTTTTATTTTTCTCGTAAAATGAATTCGTAACAAATAGCTAAATTCCCATCCTTTAACAAATTCTGCCAGTCGGTCAGCTCTTTCAATTTCTTACAATTGGTAGCATATTTCCCACATTTTGATTTCCTACTCTTAAGGCATTAATGCCAATAATGATTGCCCTCTCTAGAATTTTATTTCTTAACCATTCAAAATTCCATCGTTCAGCAAATTCTACCAGTCGGTCAGTTCTTTCATTTCTTACATTGATAGCATATTTCCCACTATTTTGATTTCCTACTCTTAAGACATTAATGCATATAATGATTGCCTTCTCTCGAATTTTATTCCTTAACCAAGACCACTCTTATGTATTTATTCAGATTTCGCTCATTAGCCTACCAGCATTAAAGCCCTCATTCTATAAAAATGGTTATCGCTGTACAACAATTCTCTTCGGTTTCTCCACTCTCGCAAGAAACAAATTACACTATGTTGGATCCCCTCTCACGTAGGGGTAACGGACTAGCAATGAAATTGCGAGCAAAGAGGCCAGAATGGCCGCCTACTCTTTCCGGAGCTATTCTAGGTAAATTACGGATGCCATTGATAAAGGTCTGCCTCCGCGATCGTAACTCTGTATTATTTATGATTGCTCTCACGACAGAGGGGCTTAGTGTTTCTTAACTTTCAGGAATGCTGGGCGAATGAAGAGAGGGGCCGAAACTTAGAGTGTAAAGCCGAACATTGGTGAGTGGTCTTTCCTTTCACCGACGGAAGCGCTTGCAAAGAGGTGATACTTGCAAACACCTCGAACATTGGCCAACAACATCACCACAGCCACTAAATTCACACAAAACGGAATCCATCCCCATTTGCAAATTCTTTCCGTCGTCAATGCCTTGGCAATGGTTTTCATACATATCTTTCATTGATTTGTCTCAACTTACATAGAATCATTTCGCCGATCGTACTTTTTTCATACTCTATGATCCATAAACTAAAAGATTATCTCCATATCTTTTCCGAATCCTTACTCACTTTTGAATGGTAATCTATCTTCTCTTATCTCAAGAGTCTAAATATTCTTTAACAATTAATTTTGCTATGTAACATAGGACAAATATTATATATCGGATTTTTATCTTTAAACTGAAATTATTTATTTCATTTAATTAAAATTTTCTTTTTAATGACATTAAATACTATGAGCTAGGAGTCCTAGGACACACCCTGAGTCGATTTTTCAACCTAGTGTGGCCACTTCCTGTGGGCCGTCGTGGGTCTTCTAAACAAGAACTCAAAACATCAATATATATATATATATATATTTTATTATATATTATATTATATATATATATATATATATAATTATAATATTATATATTATGATATATATATATTATATATATATATATTATATATATATTATATTAATTTATTATATTTTAATATTATTGGAATTTTTCCAATTTTAGGGCAGTAACCTATTTTCTGTAATTTCAGAAGTGATATTCTTTTTTAAATTGATTTTGTTATGTTTTAAGATTTATAAGCAGGATTAATTTATTTAGTTTTATTTTTTTGACTGACTGAATATTTATTTCACCATAAAATCTTTCTTTGTCATTTGAAACATATATATGAAAAGTGGCCTCCCATGGTGTGATTTTTCCAGCCAGTGTTGAGCCTCTGGTGGGTCGTGTACACTGATCAAAAAAAAAAATTATATATATATATTAATATAATATATATATTATATATATATATATATTATATATTTATATTATATATATATATATATATATTTATATATATTATATATATAATATATATATATATAAATCATATAAAATTTAAATCAAGGCAAGAAGATTCTAGATCCAAGAATAATTCTACTAATATTTAAATAAATACTGAAATGGAGGGGGGGGGGGGGGGACATCTAATTTATTTTAATTGGCAAACATTTTTTCCGACTTTTTCTTGAAGGGTTCAACTCAGATTCCCAACTCAAAATGCATTGATTCAGACTCAGCAGAGCATATTCACTTGCCAAGATAAATAAGCTCTGATAATGTTTGAAATCCATATGATGACTAAAGTAGTTCGCCCTATTTGTTATCCTAAATATGCTAATACATTATTTTTAAGATTATTATACAAGTAAAATATTGCCCACCATTCATTGTTTAATTATATTATAAATAAACCTTTCCAAGATTCTAGGTTTAGGAAGGGTCTAAACGAAATGTTTTCAGACGGAAAATGTAACGGTGTACATGTAACGCCATTAAATTCCTTTAGATTTTGGAAATGCAATAATGTAACAATATAAGGCAAATCCACTTTTGATCATGTCAAAAGATTTATTAGAGGGGATATGATATCAATTTATAAAAATTTTCACATCAAATGAATGAAAATGTAAGTGAATAATTTTTTTTCATTACATTACAAAATGATGAACTCTGCTTAGAAAAAAAAAAAAAATAAAAAACGTACGCCGTTTAGAATGCGATTTTTTTTTCACTTCAGTAAAAAGGTGGTTAATTTTTGGAATTGCTTACCTCAAAATATAATTGGTAATAGGTCACACTTTTCAAGCTTTGATCAAGGTATGACGCTCACTTTTCGACCAGCTTTAAAAAGCCATTCTTGGTTGCATAATATACTTTATTCTTCAGACATTATGGTCACCTTCTATGGTTGGTATATATTCTACTTAAGGCTTATAGTGTATATGCGATTTGTTTTGGTGTTAAGTATATTTGATGAGCCATTTTAAATGGGCAACGTTTCTTACTGTCTGTGTTCTTCTTTTGTTTTATATTATCTTTATCGCCTAATAAGAGGAGGATCCTGTATAAATAGGTTTGAATACGTTTTAATATTACATCAAATTGTAAATATAAAAGTGAATAGTAGTTCTCTCATCGTATGATCATAATTACAAAATTTTCTGGAAATTTTGTTTGCAGTTATATCTTTGTAATAAGTGCAACAATAATAGAAATCATTTTAAATAATTATTTATATACAATTTTCAATCAAATACATAATATCAAACTAACATCATAGTTTATTTTTTTTTATGGGACAAACACTGCGCGCGAGGAGATACTATACTGTGTCAGTGTACTAACATCATGAAAGTCCATAGACTAGGAGGCATAAAAAGGGTGATGAAAGTTTAAATCTCATTAAGTGAAGTAATAAAATTGTCAGCCCAAAAACTAAAAGCTTTCCATAGTGCATTTCACAAATAGCACCTTAAACAAATTTCATCTAAAACACTTACTGAAGCACTAACTGGCCACATTCCTGGGACAAAAATACTCTAAACAATGTAAGCAATAAACATACATGTTTAAAAACAAGGTAATACAAACCATAAATAAAAGTTAATTTAACAACACTATAGATTACAATTTATTTTATAGAAAAAAATATAATAGCATTAACCAGTCTCTGTCTTCCTTAATCTAACGGTATAAACAATTATTGATCAATTATTATCAGTCTTAAGTTTTTTATCAACATGTTCATTTTCATGGTCAGACTCTATTTCCCTCTTTTCTACATTTTATCTACACTATCTGACGGTGTTGGTGACGAAGAGGAGGAGGAAGCAGTAGTTGGGGAAGATGTTCGCTCCTTTTCGTCTTTCTTAATTTCTACAACCTTAGAAGTATCATCGTCGTCTGAAGAATCATCATCGCTGGATTCATCCAAATCACTATTAAAATAAATAAAAAAAAATAAAAAAATAAAAATATGGCATACAAAGAATATAAAACGGAAAGCATTATACAGGCGGAAAACATTCATAATATAAAAGTAACTATAAGCCAAAGGGGTCTGTATCAAGGTATGTTTCAGTCAAGAAGAAGTAATGTTGACATTTATTTTCGAATGACTCGTCATATTTTAAATTTTAGTCCCGCAAATAATTTACCCGATTTCACTATCACACACATGCAATTTCAATTTAAGTTAAATTATAAACAAATATGGTAACTAAGCTAACATGAAAAACCAAGACCAATTCCACAAAGGATTGTTTATACTATTATATTTAATATTTTATCTACAGTCCTTTCCAGTTTGGGGGGAAAGAGGTGCGCGGGGAAAGCCCATAAATACACCAGAACTGAAAGTGGTAGAAGAACATGAGCAAGTCGAAAAGAAAGAAAGTCCCCCTTACCGTCCCCTCCATACCCTTATATATACACAACATAAAGTGCAAGGAATTCAAGATGAAGCCAGGTACTAGATCTGACACTGGTCAAAGTGCAAATACACTTCATAGCTAAAATAATACTTTAATTAGTAAAATAAGATAAGAATATAATTAAACAAAATACGTACTCTAGCATGCGCCCTTTAATATTATTTTTACTCTTTTCAGGCAAAGAAGGCTTGAAAATTTTGTCTTGAGAATCCTTTCCAGAAGAAAATGCTGAAAAACAAATTGCCAAATAAATATATACGGTATATAAATAATTATTTATTTTTTTTTTTTTTTTTTACGAATTTTGAAATAGCAACATATATATTGAAACAAATATTGAAACTTATTGAAAAAATTGAAACAAATAGATACATATATTGTATTTCGGTACGGTATATAATAATAACAAGCAAAATATTAAATTTACTTGGTATTTGCGATATAAAAAGAATATCAATTTCGCCCAAAACAAAGAAGCATGCAAATTTTTGTATATTTACAAAAGAAAATCTGATTAAACACGTACTTACAGGTTATAATTTTAATTCTAAATCTAATTACAAGGATATAATTTTTAGTTCTAAATTTAATTAAAGGATATAATTTTTAGTTCTAATTCTAATTACAGGATATAATTAAGTTTCTGTCTAAAGTTTTTCAATATACAAATTCGAAGAAAAACATTTGAATAAAAATGCAAACCTTTGTCAAGAGAATCGTATATGTCTCTTTCTCGTTTTTCTCTTTGTTCGAAGTAAGATTTGTCTTCAAAGGTATGCTTCGGTCCTTCCTTTAACTGTTGCAGCTTTTTACGCTTAATTTCAAGCTTTTTCTTTCTCAGTCTCAACTTTTTTGGCCAAAAAATCTTTTAACCTAGTAAAATAAATTATTAAAAATTGGTTTAAAATGTTCATTAGCATTTACTGTTACTCTTTGATCTTGATCTTAATGTTATATGTACAAAACAATGTAATAAATAAAATTAATTCTTCAAAACATACAACGTTCTTATCTACAAAACATATATCAGCCATCATCATCAGCCTCCCCGTAGATTTTAGGTGGGGTTTCGAAAACATACACCTGAAACCGAATATCAAGTAAAAAGAACATGACCCAAGTTCAGTAAAAGAACATGACCTAAGTCCATCTTTTCTAAATAACCAAACCACTTCAGAACACTCACATTTACTCCTTTCATCACACCACACAACTCCCTAATAAATACTTTCATTCTTCATACACCTAACTTTATCCATCCGGACAGACTGCACCTTTGATCTATACCTCTTATTCCACGCCACAATTCATACTAATACGATTAACAACTGATAACAACATACCATCATGCAACCTTGCGTACTTAAGACTTAGTTCCCTTGCATTCACCAAAGATTGAATGGTTCCAGCTACATACCATCCAACATGACTTTACACTGCAAACTCTCCTCACCTACCACGAAGTTCTGATGTAATCAGAGATTTGCTCTTACCTACATGTTACTTTCAAGCCCTTTCTTTTACACACCTGGCAAACCACTTTATCACCTCCTTTTACACACCTGGCAAACCACTTTATCAATCTTCTCAAACTTTGCTAAGATTTAACGCACAAAATCTATATAAATGCGGGTACTAAGCAGGCCCGCTCCATCTCTAAACCATTCTCCTCACTTAAACCCCTCCTTAAATTTTCTCTCATCAGCTCATCCATAACAAATTTAAATACATGGAGACATAACATCATCAGTTCCCTGCCTTCACTCAGCTATTATATTAATCCATTCACTCTCATCCATTCATTCTTCCACCCACTTCACTATCAACATACATACTTTAATTTCATTCAGAACACAACCACAAACAGTACATATCAGTAACAACTGCTACAGAGTTTCCTATTAATTTGTTATATCTGCATACGCTGCTTTGCTGCAAGTACATAAAACCTAAATAAAATTCCTCTCCTTGTTCTCATTGCTTCATGAAGAAAAAATGATCTAACTTTCCTCCACTTCTAATCACCTTGTTCTCTTTCACAATGAACCTCCTTCAGTCAGCTCGACGAACTTCTCTCAACCAATATACCAGTATATATCTTCCCTACAACACTCAGTAAACTAATTAACCTGTAGTCTCTCCCTACAGGGATTGGTGGAGTCGAGTCGGGAGAGTCGGTAGTTTTTGAAGAGAGTGGAGTCGGAGTCCGGCAATTTTGAAAGGGTGGAGTCGGAGTCGATATAATTTTTCAGAGGGTGGAGTCGGAGTCGGGGTCGAAAATTTAATTTTCAAAAGGGAGGGGGAGGAGTCGGGAGTCGGTAATTTTCAAAAGGGGTGGAGTCGGAGTGGTATTTTCAAGAGGTCGGAGTTGAGTCTGTTAATTTTTCAAGAGGGTGGAGGTCGGAGTCTCGGAAAATTTTTTGAAACCGACTCCACAAACTGAGTTCTACAGTTCCTTAACCTTACCACTAATAAAGGGTATTTCACTGAATCTCTCTAGTCTGATACTCACCATCATCACAGAACGCTTTGTTACACAACTTCCATAGTCAGTCAATAACAATTTTCTCCTTCCTGATCATTTTACACCATAATTCCATCTTACTGTCTAATTTTCTTTCTTCATTTTCTCACTCTACCTATTTCAACTCGCATATGAATAAACTCAATGTATCAGTTTAATTTTAAGAATTAAGTTTTATCGTAGCCAATGTTATGAAGATTTTCGAAATTAACCTTCCACACACTTCTCACAAAGCATACAATGAGTAAGAAATAAAATTTGTTCTTACCTTTTTTCTTCATTTATATCACGAAGTCTTCTTCCGCTTAAATCTCTACAAGCCTTCGATTTGTGGTTTTTTTTTTTTCAATTTGAGCACTAATGATATATAAGAATTTTGAAGAATTTCACGTTTTGCTTAAGTACTCAAATTAAGAAAATCCCCTCTATTGCACTTTTACCCCCGAGGCCCCGAAAGAAGAGAATCCAACACCTTTTTAACAATAGACTTCTTAACAAACTACCCACCATCTTGGGTTTAAACAATTTGATACACCACATGGACGTTTCAACCAGAAATACACGGACTGGAACAAATTTTGAAAATACAAAATGTTTTTCAATAGTTTTACAGACAATATATCAGCATCTCTTTTAAATTATTATCACAGCCTTAGGCTAAGCAATAATATTACACAAAAATTAAAAAACGTGAAATCGTTCAAAAATTGAAAACTAAAGGATAGTAATAAAGGATTCTTCACTTACCTAATCCATTATGAAACGAAAATATAATTATTCCTTTATGGACCGCATCTGGACATGAATTCGTTTGTCACTAAACAGTATAATCTCGTCCACAGACAACCTCATTGCATTAAAGCATTGCCAACATCTGGCCCCCCCCTCCTACATCACAAAGAAGGAGAAAACACATCGCTTTAATATTACCCATCAAATATTTACAATTTTTCCCCCTACTCCCAAACATCTGACACATTAAACCAAATTCTAACAAAATAACAAGCCGCAATTCTTCCGCATACCAACTAACTCTATAATGTTTATGAATCATAAAGTTTTCTTTAAAACTTAATTTAAAAATTAAAATCATTTAATAAAAAATTAAAAAAAAGCAAATAAGTTAAAAAAATTTAAGGATTAACAATGCAATTGTATAAAAAATTTAAGTTTGAACTTGAAACCTTAGCTTACTCTATGGCTAGTAGGATTAGAAAGAAATTCCTTCTTTACCACCTTTTTAGTGACAGGGTTGCCAAACATTCTTCTCAGCTCTAAAAAAATTGGTTTTGATGGACAAGGTTTTCCATTACAAATGTTACAAAACAATATTACAAGGTACCTGAAAGAAAATGTTCTAAATAAGGTTACCTACATGACGCATTTGGATATAAGTATAATGACAAACAATTTAAAATGAAGCAGATTATTTGTTCAATGAAATCTAAGGAAACATTATAACATCTAAACCTATTAGTCAACTAAGACTTTTTTAGATATAAATACTACTTCTGATTTAAAAGATTAAATATCAATACTTAATTAAATTTTCTATATTAGCCTCTTTAGGCTCTTTTGAACAAGTGAGAGGTGGCATATTGGGAGGTTGGAACCTGTGAATTCTGGGAGCCTGGGTGATGCCAGATCTGCAATGATAAAAGTTGAAATTTGCATCTTTCGTGGGAGTGTATTTTGTGTTGCTGATATTGTCCGGGGGGGGGGGGTTTATTCGAGTTTATAAGGTGATTTGGTTGGCGAGTGTTGACGTATTGTCTTGTGAGTACACGTTGTCATGATAAGATGTTTTGAGAGAGAACGTATTGTTTGGGAGGTGGGGGGGTGGCTTCTAAAGTTCGGATGTATTAGAGGGCAACACGAGAGGAGGGAGGGGGATTTTTAAGACGATATCATAGTTGTGATCTGTTAGGTAGTCTGTGGCATGGGTGTGGGTTGGGGGTCGGGTCGACAGCCTTGGCATAGAATTGTGTTCCTATCATGTCCAAATGATCCTGAATGGGGAGAAATTTTGTTTCTTTGTGTAGATATTGAAATATAGTGGTTTTAAGGTAGCCTGTGATAGTTCGAAGGGCAGCATTTTGTATTCTTTGTATTTTGATTCTGTTGGTGGATGATGTTTAAGGGTACCAAACTGTTGATCCATAGTTTAATGTATCTTGAGAATTGTTTGTATGTATGTTGTTGTCAGTGTGGCTGCTTCATTGCTGAAATTGTGTTGAGATACAGTTTGTAGGATATTTAGTTTTTTGTTTGCTGTGTTTATGATGTTTTGAATGTGAAGTATAAAGGTGAAGTGGAGTGTCAAAGGTTATGAGAATTTTGCGTGTTTTGTTTAGGGGGATGATGGAGTTATTTAAATTACTTGTTAGTGCAAAGATGATTAGTGTCTATCAGTTATAGATGATTTCTCAGCAGAATGCTTTACATTTACACTTATTATACACACGTACAAACACCAACTACAACCCCTTTGGTCCTTGCCAGGGGGCAATTTGAGGGAATCGAATTTTCGGTCAACCTTTGTATTCCAGGGTGCAATTCGGTCTTGTAGCTTTTTGACGCCCTTGTTGGTTTGATGTCTCAGCTTTGCGCGCCAACTGAATTATATATATATATATATTTATATATATATATAATATATATTATTTAATATATATATATATATATATATATATAATATATATATATACTTTCCGGTTTCATGTTGTATTCAAGGGTGCAATTTTGGTCTTGTAGCTTTTTGACCTGTAGTTTGTATGCTCAACTTTGAAAAAGGTTCATCTTTGATGGCCAGCTCAGGTGAAGTATCTTTGATACTACCTCTATTGACGATTCATCTTTGATGACTCTCTTTGATGGGGTTCCCAACCCCTGAAGCCTAGGTGGCCCGAGTTAGATGTTACCCCTATGTTATAAGGTGCCCGCCACGACGCAGCGTGATCTCTCCCCGCAAAGGCTGGACACCGCACCCGAAGGTGCGACCCGCCGAGCGAATGAAAAATTAGTGTATATATTTTTTAATTCGCTCGGCGGGTCGCACCTACGGGTGCGGGCCTCCAGCCTTTGCGGGAGAGATCACGCTGCGTCCTGGCGGGAAGCTTATAACATAGGGGTAGACATTAATATTAACTTTGTTCTAGGCTCAGGGGGTTGGGAACCATCAAGATGAGTCATCAAAGATGAATCAATAATATAGGTAGTATCAAAGATGACTTCATCAAAGATCAGTCATCAAAGATGACCTTCAAAGTTGAGGCATCCAAAC
>JABUQX010073645.1:0-20000 GCA_015478945.1 Trachelipus rathkii
AAGCGGAAATTAAAATTACGAAAATATAATAATATAAATAATTAATTAAATATAATATATATAATATAATAATAATATATTAAATAATAATAAATAATTATAAATAATAAATAATTGAAAACTAGTATGAAGCCTGGTCCAGTTCCTGTGAAATAAAATATTAAAAATATAAATAATTAAAATAATATTAAATAAATAATAATATAATAATGAATATATAAATAAAAACATCAATAATAATTAAAAATATATAATTAAATAAGAATAATAGATAATAATAATAATAATTAAATTATATATATATATATATATATATATTATATATATATATAATAATAAATTAATAATTGTATTATAATTGTTTTAATATACAATTATAATTATATAATTATAATATATACATAATAATTAAATTAAATAATATTAAATAATTATATATAATTAATATACTAATTTTAATTAATATTAATTCTGATGATAATAATAATTATCATTAAATAAATAATTTTATAAATAATATATGAGTATGTTCTAGTCAATAGAATAATAAAAATTAATATAATGTATATAATAAGAGAATTAAAGTTAAATATGGAGTATTGAATAATAATAATAATAATAATAATCAATAATAATAATAAATAAATATTGAACCAAAAAGTTTGAAAACCATCTGCTATAAAATCATTCTACATTAATATGTTTAATATATTTTCTAATAATCATTTTCTGTTCCAAAGATAATTTATATTACTATTTATATCATAAATATTAAATCTACCATTCAAATAATCAAAATAATTCATTATAATAATATATTAATATATTTCAATACTAAATATAATAAAAAAAATATATACTATATTAAAATAATAATAAAAAAATAATAATAATAAAAATAATAAAAATAATAAATATAAAATATAATTACAAATAAATAATAAAAATAATCTTAAATAATTAATTTTTTATATTGTACTAACAGGCCAACACCACAAACTAAAATAATATAGAGTGGTAATAAATTCAAATTAATTAATCAACCTATATATATTAATAATATAATAATTAATTTAAAATAATAATATATTCATATATATAATATATATATAATCAATTACATTTTAATTAGTATAATTAATTTAAATATATAAATTATTCTTTAGAATCACAAAAACTAAAATCAAACAATCTCATTTAAATCATAAGAATATTCAAAAATATATAAATAATATGTAAATAGTTAAGTATATATGATATAAATAAACTTCACAGAGTGAATGAATCAACTATTAAATATTCATCCACTTTTCTCTGGTTGACGGATTTTTTTACTACAATTGTCGAACTCATTTACTCTATTTTCACCATCTTACATACCTTCTTTTTTTTTTCGGCGTATAATCAATTACACCTCTTTATGGATAAAAAGCAAGGATAAAATACGGAGACATTATTAACATATGGGATATAAACCACCGGGTAGAGGTGTTACTCTAACACCTAAGGGATTAGTAAGCTTTTTGTTTGTACTGCTTTACTGCTTTAACTTTCTGCCTTACTGCTTTAACTCATCTGCTTTACTGCCTTAACTCACTGCTTTACTGCTTTAACTCCACATACATTACATACCTTAAAGCAGTAAATCAGTAAATCAATAGAGGTGTTACTACCTAACACATTAGTATGCTTTTGTGTTACTGCTTTACTGCTTTAACTTTCTGGTTTACTGCTTTAACTTCTGCTTATACTGTTTATAACTTTCAGCTTTACTGCTTTAACTCCATGTTTTACTGCTTTAACCTCATATGTTTTACTGCTTTAACTCATATATTTATTAACATTACATAACTTAAAAGCAGTAAAATCAGTAAATCAATAGAGTGCTGCATATCACCAAGGGGATTTATTAGCCTTCTTGTTTTACTGATTTTACTGCTTTAAGACTCACATTGTTTTTACTGCTTTAACTAATATGTTTTACTGCTTTAACTCAATATATTTATTAACATTACAATACCTTAAAGCAGTAAATCAGTAAATCAATAGAAGGTGTTACCTATAACACAAAGGAGGGATTAGTATGCTTTTGTTTTACTGCTTTACTGCTTTTAACTCATGTTTTACTGCTTTAACTCATGTTTTAAAACTGCTTTAACTCATAATGTTTTTACTGCTTTAAAACATCATATGTTTTTAATGCTTTTAAACTCATGTATTTATTAACATTGTTTATTTTTATTTTCGTTTTAATACTTTTTATTAATTATTTTTTATTATTTTTATTAATTTTCATTTTTATTTTTTATTATTATACCTAGTGTTATTCTTCATGCCTATTGTTATTAATTATTAGAACACACATACACACCAGAACACACTTACACTTATACACAACATTCACTATGACACTTATACACACATTCACATGACACTTACATTCCCATAGACACTTTACAATTTTATCTATCTTACACACACACACACACACCACACAGATTTACTACACTCACACACAGATTTACTTACACTCACACGCACAGATTTACTTACAATTCACACAATACACACACACAAACTCACACACAGATTTACTTACAACTCACAACACAGATTTACTTACACACTCAGATTTACTTACACAGACACACAGATTTACTTAACACATCATACAGATTTACTTAACACCTCACCCGAATTTACTACACACGACCCACACACACAGCACACACACATCACATCCCACACACACGGCACACTCACTTTACACATATACACGTATAATTTTATAAAACAATTTTATGTTTTAAATTAAACACGTACATTTATTTCTCATTCAAATATAACTAAAAATTTTTCAAAGTTTCTTAAAACTCTTAATAAATCAATCATTATCATTTTTGTTTTTTTTTTTTTTTGAACAAGAATTTATTATTAACTGTTAATACTTTTTGTTTATAATTTTATAACTATAAAATTTTTAAAAAATAACTTTTAACTAAAATATTTATGAAATTTTAGTTAAAACGATAATATTTTACGTACCCTTAAAGCCAATAAATCTAGTAAAATCAGTAAGGTAAGACCCTATCACCCCCTCCTACACCAAGCTATGCCCACGGTTTGTTTCTATGACTTACTGCTTTACTCATCTTTAGCCATGTAATAAGTATAAATAAAAACAAAAATAAGTTCTTCTCTGCTAACATAACATGTATTTTATTAATCTTTCTAAGTTCTTATTTAAAAATAACAATTATTCCTTACATTTATATTTTACTCGCTCGATGTTAACTAAAAAATATTTCAAGAGTTTTTTAAATCAATTCGGATTTCTTTATTATTATATTATGATATTATCTACTGTACATTGACAATCCATCACGTGAAAACACAACAACCCGCACTCCTACAGATACGACTGCACCTCTCTCTGTAAATGTTTGAAATAACTCACTTTAGTCCCCCCTAAAAAATTTTTTTAAAGGGGATAATCCTTTTTGTAACCCGGGGCAATTTAAGCCTAATTCCAGGTCAAAATATATTTCAAACTTGAACCTTTTTCTGTAAAATGTGGTGCAAAAACTACGTTAAATAACTACTTTAGGCTAAATTTAGGATAAGCCTTTTTGTATCCCATGATGATTTAAGCCTAATACCCAGGTCAAAAGGTAATTCAGTATAGACATTATTATTGTTATTTATTTATTATTTTTTTATAAAATATATTTCAAACTGAAACAAGCTGGATCGGATCGGTAAGGTCCTTTAAGCAGGTAAGAAGGAAATGTTTCCTTGCTTGTGATTGGTCGGAGTAATCCTTATCTCTATATGACCTATAGTATGTGATTGGTCGAGAATTATTCTATCGCTTGAAAATTTACTTTGTTCTTTAAACTTGTATTTGAGCAAGTGTGTTTTATTATCTTTAGACCCCAACTCATTTTAAATTCATAGTCATTTTAGCTGTTAAGCGTGCAACAACGTTATCTGATTTGTTATTAAAAGTGTTTATTTGTTACTCTAAGTGTATCTCAATATTTGATAATAAATACTTACATTGAGGAATAATTATTAATTTCACTAGAATAGATAATAATTAATTCACTAGATTTATAGTAGATCACGTGAAGCAAAACGCAAGAGCGCACGCAAGCGCGACCGCGGTGCGGAACCGACGCATGAACCGCCGGCGTAATATTACTACGCGGTCGCGCGAAAATAGGAGCGTTGTAATTTCAAAGTGGTAGGGCTTACATCCTAGAGGTTGATATCCTTTTGGATATACCGTCCCATTCGTATGTATAATAATTAGTTGTGTACTGTACAAGGTATATTGTACGAAGCCTTATGAACATGTGCTCAGCGCATTAGTTTTATTTAAAGTCCTGGTAACAGTGCTTATTACAAACAAGGGGAGATATTTCTCGATGGTTGCCGAATGCCATACAACATTGATATATGAAGAGGTATGAAACTTACATACTTCGATTAATTTGAAAGTATAATGGATATGATACCAATAACTGGAAATCCATAGAAGAGAAAATTACGATTTGTAGCAATGAGGGGAAGTTTATTATTGCATGTACACGCATTGTGTATTTAATTAAATTAAATTAGTGTGAGTAATTGTATGGTTAATAATATTTTAGATGATTATAACACTTTTTTTTCAGTAACTTAGTACATTAGATGAAGTTAATGAAAGATCGTTCGTTAAGAGATCTATACCTTTTTGAAAAGGATGGTGGAGGTGTGTAGTATTAGACTTTTCTGATTATCATTAACTTCTTACGTGTTCGGTTATATAGGTGTAACTTTAGGGCATATAAAAACTTGTTTACATTCCTTAAAGTAATAAAATCTTAAAGGCATAACCACAAAGAGGAACATGGCCTACGTCACAGCCGGAGTTTTGTTCTAGTTTCCCTCAAGGAATTATACACTGTTAGGATAAATATAAACAAACAACTGCTTTTCTAATCAAAACAAAATGTCTTTTGTCAAAACTAAAGTGTTTTTCCAAGAAACTTTTAAACTCAAGTGAATGGTATTTGTCTATAAATAGAGAAATAAAAAATGTTCAAGTAAGAAATAAAAAGATCGAATCCAAAATATTGAAACGGTAATATTTTGAAAATGCGAAATATATATTTCAGTTTACAAAAGGCGTTATTCATAAAAGAAAAATATTTCGCGACCGCGTAGTAATATTACGCCGCGGGTTCATGCGTCGGTTCCGCACCGCGGGTCGGCTGCCGTGCGCTCTTGCGTTTTTTGCTTCACGTGATCTACTTTAAAATCATAGTGAATTAATTATATTAATTCTTCCAAATCAATAATTATTCTCAATGTAAGTATTTATTATAAATAGATATTATTTAGTAAAAAATAAAACACTTTTAATAAGCAAATCAGATAACTTGTGCACCGCTTAACAACTAAAATGACTATGATTTTTAAATGAGTTGGGGTCTAAAAGATAATAAAACACACCTTCCGAATACAAGTTTAAAGAACAAAGTTAATTTTCAAAAGACGTTAAAATAATTCTCGACCAATCACATAAGAGGTCATATAGAGATAAGGATTAATCCCCGAACAATCACAAGTAAGGAAAACTTTTCCTTCTTATTTAAAGGGTCTTACCGATCCAGCATGTTTCAGTTTGAAAATATATTTATAAGAAATAATAATAATAAGCAATGATTCTTGTCTATACTGGAATTACCTTTGACCTGGTATTAGGCTTAAATCATCATGGGATACAAAAAAGGCTTATCCTAAATTTAGGTCCTAAATTTAGGCCTAACGTGGTTATTTCTTACACCACATTTTACAGAAAAAGGTCAGTTTGAAATATTTTTTGACCTGGAATTAGGCTTAAATCGCCCCGGGTTACAAAAAGGATTATCCCTAAATTTAGGCCTAAAGTAGTTATGTTCAACACATTTTACAGAGAGGGTCAGTTTCGTATCTGTAAGGAGTGCGGGTTGTTGTGTTTTCTCGTGATGGATTGTCAATGTACCTAGATAATAATAATAATAATAAAGAAAACCCGAATTATTTAAAAAACTTTGAAAATATTTTTAGTTAACATCGAGCCAAATAATAATAAATGTAAGTGAATAATTGTATTTTTAAATAAGAACTTAGAAAGATTTTAATAAAATACATGTTATGTAGCAGAGAAGAACTTACTTTGTTATTTTATACTTATTACTTGGCTAAAGATGATGTAAAGCAGTAAAGTCAATAGAACAAACCGTGCATAGCTTGGTGTAGGAGGGGTGCTAGGGGATTACCTTACTGGATTACTGATTTATTGGCTTTAATGGTAACTAAAATATATGTTTTTATAAATTTCATAAATTTTAGTAAAAGTTTTTTTAAAACCTTGATAGTTATAAAAATTTATAAAAAAAAGTATTAACAGTTAATAATAAATTCTTTGTTCAAAGATAATGATTGATTTATTATAGAAGTTTTAAGAAACTTTGAAATAATTTTTAGTTATCATACATAATGAGTAATATAATGTACGTGTTTAATTAAAAACAATAAAATGTTTTAATAAATTATACGTTATATGTGGAAGTGGTGTGTGTGTTGTGGTGTGTGTGTGTGTGTGTGTGTTGTTGTGTGTGTGTGTGTGTGTGTGTGTGTGTAAGTAAATCTGTGTGTGTAGTGTTAAGTAAATCTGTGTGTGGTAAGTAAATCTGTGTGTGTAAGTAATCTGTGTGTGAGTGTAGTAAATCTGTGTGTGTGAGTGTAAGTATATCTGTGTGAGTGTAAGTAAATCTGTGTGTGAGTGTAAGTAATCTGTGTGTGAGTGTAAGTAAATCTGTGTGTGTGTGTGTGTGTTTAAGTGTAAATGTAAGTGTCTATGGGGTAAATGTAGTGTCAATAGTGAATGTTATAAGTGTCATATGTGAATGTGTGTATAAAGTTGTAAGTGTGCCGTTATCGTCGGGTGTGTGTGCTGTGTGTATGTGTGTTCTAGATAATAATAAAAAACAGGCATGAAGTAAATAACACTAAGTATAATAATAAACAATAAAATAAAATGAATAAAAATATAAAATAATAATAAAAGTATTAAAACAAATAAAAACATAATGTTAATAAATATATGAGTTAAAGCAGAAAACATTGAGTTAAAGCAGTAAACATATTATGAGTTAAGCAGTAAACATGGAAGTAAGCAGTAAAACTAGTTGAAAGCATGTAAAGCAGTACAAACAAAGCATACTAATCCCTCCTTGGTGTTAGGTAACACCTTCTATTGATTTACTGATTTACTGGCTTTATAGGGTATGTAATGTTAATAAATATATGAGTTAAAGCAGTACAACATGAGTTTAAAGCAGTAAACATGAGTTAAAGCAGTAACCAGTAAAACAAAAGCATTAACTAAAAAAAATTTTTCCCTTGGTGTATGTAGCTCTCTACTTGATTTCTTATTTACTGCTTTAAGGTATGTAATGTTAATAATATATGAGTTAAAAGCAGTAAAACATAATGAGTTAGCAGTAAAACATGATTAAAGCAGTAAAACATGAGAAGTTAAACATAAAGCAGAAAGTTAAAGCAGTAAAGCAGAAAGTTAAAGCAGTAAAGCAGTAAACAAAAGCATACTAATTCCTTAGGTGTTAGGTAACACCTCTATTGATTTTACCTGAATTTTCACTGCTTTAAGTATGTAATGTATGTGAGTTAAAGCCGTAAAACAGGTGAGTTAAAGCAGTAAAGCATGAAGTTAAAGCAGTAAGCAGAAAGTTAAAGCAGTAAACAAAGCATACTAATCCTTAGGTGTTAGGTAACACCTCTTGATTTACTGATTACCTGCTTTAAGGTATGTAAATTTATGTTTTTAATAATATTTCGTACAATTTGTAGTAAAATAAAAATGATTATATATCAGACACTCTGGATTTTTTCTTCTTACATACATTTTTTAAAAATTTATAAATTAAAAAGTATTAAGTAAAAAGTATTAAGTAAAAAATAATGTTAATAAATATATGTGTTAAATAATAGGTCTGTAATGAGTTACAGTTTTCAGGTTCGAGAAAATGTTTTTTAATAAAATGTTAAGTATGAAATAAAAAATGAATGACCCATAGTATATTTGAAAAGAAATTCTTTGAAAAGTTAAGTATGAATAAAAATGAATGACTTTAGTATATATATATTTTTTCCATTCGCGCGGGAATATTGCGCCTGCCGGCGCACGCGGCGGGCGGGAACTCGGAAATATTGCGCCTGCGGGCGCACGCGGGGGCGGGACGCGAAATATTGCGCCTGCGGGCCCACGGCGGCGGGGCGGGAACGCGGCGGGCGGGCACGCGGCGGGCGGGGATGCGGCGGGGCGCACCTGCGGGTGCGGGGTTGACAGCCTTTGCGCTGAGGGCTCAAGCTGCGCCTTGGTGTTCCAATTATGACCTAGGGGAAGACATTAATATTAGCTCTGTTCTAAAATGTATGGAGGGTAGAAAAGTCTAGAAAAGGTTAGATGATTTCATCAAAGGTGAATCATCAATATAGGATGGTTATCAAGATTGTACGTCATCAAAAGAATGAGTCATCAAAGATTGAACCTTCAAAGTGAGGCATCAAGCTGAGGCATTAATGGCTTGAGGCATCAAAGTTGGGCATCAAAGTTGAGGCATCGAAATATCAAGTGTGTAGTGTAAGGTAAGTGTCTATGGACGAGTGTAAGTGCTTATAAGTGTCCTAGTGTGTAGTAAAGTGTTCATAGTGAATGTGTGTATAAGTGTTTGGAGTGATGTGTGTATAAGTGACTATAGTGTGTATAAGTGGTTTAGGCTAGAAAAAGCTAACTCAAAGTAGGAAGCATCCTAGCAACCTGTAAATATACACCAATCGATTCCTCATACCTTATAACCTAGGGGTATGACACCCATATTAGGGCTATTCTAGGCTCAGGGGAGCTAGAAAAGGCTTGATAAAAAGTGGCCCTCAGTTGGCACTATGTGGCACTCACTTGGCACTATGTGGCACTCACTTGGCACTCATGGGCACTCACTTGGCACTCATTGCACTCATTGGCACTCACTTGGCACTCACCTGGCACTCACCCGGCACTCAAGAAATCACATAGAACACCTAATTAGTAACATCACTGATACTACGTTCAAGTTAGGGAACGAAATATGTTGACGGGTGGGACAACGAGTGGCCAAAAAATTGGCGTGGCAAAATTGACCCATGGTATATGGCAAGGCCAAGGCTGAAATATATCATGGTCAAACAAGGTAAGAACATCAAAAGGGCTAAGCCCCTAAGGGGGAAGAACAAAAAATTACCGTGGGCCAAAATTGACCCATGGTATATGGCAAGGTCAAGGCCGAAATATCATGGTCAAACAAGGTAAAGACATCAAAAACGGGCTAAACCCCTAAAGGGTAGCCAAAAATTACCGTGGGCCAAAAATGACCCATGCGTTAAATGGCATGGTCAAGCCGAAAATCTGATGGTCAAACAATGTAGACATCAAAAATAGGGCTAAGCCCCTAAAGGGTGGCCAAAAATTTAGGGTGGGGCCAAAATTGACCCATGGAAGACCAAAGGGTTGGTCGAAAATTAGGGTGGGCCAAAATTGACCCATGGAAGACCAAAGGGTTGGTCGAAAATTAGGGTGGGCCAAAATTGACCCATGGAAGACCAAAGGGTTGGTCGAAAATTAGGGTGGGCCAAAATTGACCCATGGAAGAACCAGGTTCAATCGAAAATTTAGGGTGGGGTTACGTACAAACGGTTGCTGACGCAACCGTTTGGCGCAACCCTTCTTCGAAGGGTTGCAAAAAATTAGGGTTCTCAAAAAAATTTGGGTTCTCAAAAAATTTGGGTTCTCAAAAAATTTGGGTTCTCAAAAAAATTTGGGTTCTCAAAAAATTTGGGTTCTCAAAAAATTTGGGTTCTCAAAAATTTGGGTTCTCAAAAAATTTGGGTTGACCAAAAAGGTCAAGGCCCAAAAAGGTCGCGGTCAAAAAAGGTCAAAAAGGTCAGGTAAAAATCGTGCTCCAATATCTCCGCCCTACTACTAACGAGGTTAAAGTTGCACAAAATAATAACACAACTTCACCCACGGAAACTCAACAGTAAAGTGAAAACGGTAAAGCGATTGTAAACACGAGTTACTGTGAGGGTGGGTTCGTGGGGGGATAACGTCATGGTATATTGTTTGGGACAAGTTCTTGGTTTTGTTTTGAGGTCATGGTAAAGCGAGGTAGCTAAAACTGGCTATTAAGATTCTAATTTCAAGTAAGTAAATACAATATTAGGCTATAAAGATATCATTATGTAATTATTTTTTCCTTTTATCAGAACTAAAATATATATCAAAAACTAGAGCTGCTACGTTAAAAACGGAAGGTATATTTGGAATCAGCGTATCAAATATATCTAAAATCAATTCTTACCTTTCTGGCACCAAAATATTTATTTTGATTTTGTTGGGCAATGTTTACTTCGTGAGGTTCGTTTATTATTATTATTATTATTATTATTATTATTATTATATTATTATTATTATTATTATTATTATTATAATTTATTATTATTATTATTATTATTATTATTATTATTATTATTATTATTATTATTATTATTATTATTATTATTATTATTATTATTATTATTATTATTATTTATTATTATTATTATTATTATTATTATTATTATTATTATTATTATATTATTATATATTATACGTTATGTTGTTTGGTTAGGTTAGGTTTTTTGGTCAGGTCAGGCTAGGTTAGGATGATGGTTTGGCTAGGGGTTGATGTTAGGTTGTTGCTGGTTAGGTGTCGGTTGGCTATTAAGTTCAATCCGTAGCGCTTGAGCTGGTTAGGTTAGGTTAGGTTAGGGTTAAGGTTATGGTTAGGTTATGGTTAAGGTTAGGATTGTTTTATATTTATATACGGTAATTGTCCGGTTTGAGGTAATGTTATCAGATATCGATTGTTTTTTTCGATAATCGAAAGTTATCGGATATCGTTGTTACCCATCTTTATAAGAATAGTTTGTTCGAACACGGAAGAGTGACTTTGGCTTCAGCTAAATTTACATAAAATAATTTTTCAAAAATGAAATATTTGTTTATAGTTACGTATATATTAACTTAAATGTGTTATTTAAATAAAATTTATGAAAATTAAATAAAATTCAAACATATATTATATATATAAATATATATTATATATATATATAATATATATAATATAGTTATATATATATATATATTATATATAGTAATATATATATATATATATATATATATTTTATATATATATAATCATCACTCATTTCAGTTTCAGGTATTTTCCTTTAATTTTTGTTTTAGGTTGTGTAGGTGTAGGTGTAGGCTAAGTTAGGTGTAGGTTAGGTTAGTACTCTTACGTTACGCGGTTACGTTAAATCCAACCTACGGCCTAACCTAACCTAGCTTAGCTTAACTTAACTTAACTTAACCTAACCTAACCTAACCTAAACCTAACCTCACACCACCACAAAAATTAAGACAAATATTAGAATATGTGCAATACAGTGAGTGATTAATATATAAATATATATATTATATATATATAGTAATATATATACTATATATATATATTCTATAGGTATATATATATTATATATATATAATGATATATAACTATATATATATATATTATATATATATATACTGAATCTAGTGTATAATATATTTTATATTGTATTGGTGTAAATTGCATAAATTTACTTTTTTGTTTATAATATCGGATTGCATGCCATTCAAGACACATTCTTGGTATAATTCATAACGAAATGCCCATACTCTCCTCCAAGCAATATTAAGTAAAATCGATTATCTTTTCTAAAATATCGATGTTGATGACATTACCCCGTCTCCGAATGCCGAACTATGAACGTGAATTGTTTTTAGTATGTTAGAATTTATCATAAAAAAAAACAGAGAAAAAATGTTGAGCTTCAAAAATTTTATGCGGATATTGAGGAACGCGTCCGAATTTGCTTATTTTCAAAGAAAAATATAAAGTTGACCCAAAACCGACTAGGTTATATATATATATACTAATATATATATATATATATAAATAGGGAAAAAAAAAATAGTATATATATATATTATATATATATTATATATAGTATTAATATAATATATATATATATATATATATACTATATACTATACATACAGTAATATATAAGTATTATAATATGATATATAGTATATATATATATACTTTATTGCTATATATAATAATATAATAATAAAATATATATATATATATTATATATATATAATTATATATATATATATATATATATACATATAATAATATATATATATATTATATATATATACAATAATATATATATATAATATATATATATATATATATATAAACTAGGGTAAAAGGAAATGATAATAAAATCTGTGAACTATTTAATAAAGGAATGAGGGAATAAAATGGGGGGACTGGCGTAAAGTTTTTCGGCACTTATTCACGTACCTCTTCAGCACACCAATTCAAATATATATATATTATAATATATATATATATATATATAATTATATCATATATATTATATATATATAGTTATATACTATTATATATATATATTATTACATATATATATATATATATATATATATATATATATATATATATATATTATAGGCTCTTGGGGCCTACTTGGGAGTAGTAAAGATGCAAAATCTGACTCTTTATTGAAATATCAGAAGGCAACATACGGCAGAACAGCAATAATGGCAATAAACCCGGATGCTTAGCAAAATATTTTAAGTCGTAGAAATACCACAGACTTTTCACTTCACAAAAAATACACTTTTTTGGTAGGTTTGCACAGCAGGAGCGAAGCAAATGGAACAGATTAAGTAGGCTGAAGAAAGAGCGAACTGCGACTTGCTTTCAGTGAGACGAACTGACAAAGAGTGAGGCAGTTTCAGATCTGACTCCCAATTTATACACGGGAGACAGCGGATAATCTTAAGTAAGTAAATACGTAGATATTATGTTAAAATCTAAACGAAAGAAAGGAAAGATTTGAGAAAATAAAAGGAAGCGAAGACACACGGAAGAGGTTGTGTTAAGAAAATCTTTAAATGTCGTTAAAGCGAAAATTGAATGAAGGCATGAAATGAAAATAGCCTAAACGGAAAGAGAGAGAGAGAGAGAGAGAGAGAGAGAGAGAGAGAGAGAGAGAGAGAGAGAGAGAGAGAGAGAGAGAGAGAGAAGAGAAGAGAGAGAAGAGAGAGAGAGAGAGAGAGAGAGAGAGAGAGAGAGAGAGAGAGAGAGAGACTACAATATATATATATATATATATATATATATACTATATATTATATATATATATTAATATATATATTAATATATATATATATATATATATATATATATATATATATATATATATAAAGTATATATATATATATATATATATATATACTTATATATATATATATTACAGAGGTGAGCATCGTTACTTCCAAAAGTAAATCCGATTCCTTTATTCCATTTCTTTTGAGGAGGAGAAAAGAAACTGAAGTGCCGCTAACTCCGCTTAACTCCGTTGAACTCTTACCTTTAGCTTTTGACTGATGACTTAATAGCGGTATCTTAGGGTAATATATAGGTTGCGTAGGGTGGGAATGGTTATAAAACCATTTGGTTTAAACCATTGGGTCTCACAACCATGGTTGTAAACCAATAAAAAAACCAAATGGTTTAAAACCATAAAAAAACCATTCATAAAATATTTAAAATAAATGTTATTATGGGGTTGTCATTTAGATGATTGATGATCCGAGTTCATCACTTTTTCAATCGACAGACTAACTGAGAAGGCAATAAAAAATTTTCCAGTGCTGATTTTATATTATCTTAGTGGAGGAATGATTTATATATATATACTATATATATATTACGATATGTATATATATAGTATCATATATATATACTATATATATAGTTATATATATATATATATTTATATAGTATATATATAATATTATATATATACTATTATTTATATTGTAAATTTTAACATGGATTTAAAACATGAATTCTTGTTTTCGAGCTCTTGGGACATTCCATTTTCTACCATTGGATGCACAAATTTCAAGTTTAATAATAAACTCCAATCGTTGTGTGGCACAGCGATTAACGCAAAGCTAGAAGGCAATGACTGTAAACTAAGTTAGCTGTTTATATTTGGAAAAATATGAACATGGGAGCTAGAACAGCTTAATAAACCACTCAAGCGACAAGATTTAGCAAAATTAAAAAGGAGGTATCATCAGGCATATATTTTTAACCCAAGTTATCAGACCGCAGTACTTCCAGAGAATAGTATTCAAAAGCAATGGATTATGGAAAAATTGAGAAGTATTGCCTGAATTGAATCGCCCATTTTAAATTTCAAGAGGCAAATTCTCGCTCCATTTTCAATAAAGTTACCTATTTGATGATTCTCTGTTGTCAGCAGTGACTCCTTCATCTTGGTACAGATCTCTCAAAGAAAATTAGATGAGAAGGTCATATATAAAATAATAAGCATATTGTCAGCAACTTCATCAAATGCTAATGTTGAAAAGGGTAATTTTCAATTTTCAGACTTATGTGCACAGCAATAGAAATAGGTTGCAACCAGCTAAAGCAGGGAAATTAGTTTTTTTTGTATAAAATTCTTAATGATATTTTCAGTTTCGACTTTTAATGATGAATATCTCTCTCTCTCGCTCTCATCTCCATCATCTCCTCTCTCTCTCTCTTCTCTCTCTCTCTCTCTCTCTCTCTGGTCTTTTTCTACCTTCTCTCTCTCCTATATATATTATATATATATATACTATACTATATATATATATAATATATATATATTATATATATTATATATATATGATATATATATAGTATATATAGTATATATATTAAATATAATTATATATATATATATAAATATAATATATTATATTATAGTATATTATATATATATATATATATATTATATATATATATATATATATATATATATTATATATATATATATATTATATTATTTATATATATATATATAATATATATTCCTAGTATTCGAATAAAGGTAAAAAAAAAATAAGAATTCATTTGTATATCATTATAGAAAAATGAATAAACTTTTCTTTATGCGTATTTTTTTTTTTTTTTTTTTGTAATAATAATAAAGTAGAGACTTTTTTTAAGATAGAGTTTATATATTATATAATATATAGTAGTATATATATATATATCTATATTATATATATATATATACTATTATATATATATATATATATATTATAATAATACTATATATATATATATAATAATATATATATATACGATATATATTGATATATAGTATATATATATATATTATCGATATATATACTTATATATTATATATATTACATTATAAATATATTTTATTTTTCTTAAAAAAAATTTATGTAAAAGACTCAAAAATAATAATAAATTTAATACACAAGTTTACAAGTTATATCCAAAGAAAATTGAAAATTTAGAATACAAGAATTTATCTACAGATAATTTTAAATATGTTATCACATGTGATAGTATAACATTTCCAGTGATTTTTGCCTTTAAAATCTATTAAAGCCATTAAAAACTACTAAAGTAAACCAAAAATAAACAATAAAAAAAACACAAAAACAAAACCATTGGTTTATTTGGTTTATTTAAAAAAAACCAATAGATTTTGTTTGTTTTTTAAAAAACATGGTTTTTTTTCTAACCCTAAGTTTGCGTATATTAAATTTTCACATTAATCATTATATTAAAAAAACATAACCCTCATGGTGAAACCCTAGCGCACTCAAGGCTTAGTCCTTTTACATCCACCAAAGATTTAATTGCACCAGCCACCTTTCTGCCATTCTCAACTTTCCTATTACACACTGCATCATCCTTTCCATTTTCATCCAACATATTTGACTTAATATTTATACAACTTACAGAACACTTTTCCAATTGCTGCTCACCATCTAACCCAACTTCAACACCGAGGACTGTCCCTCACTCACATTACGCATAAGCTTATTCTTATCTATCGTTTACTTTCAATACATCTCCTTTTACACACCCTGCCAAATCTCTCTACCAATCCTCTCAAACTCTCTTCAGATTCGCCACACAAAAACAAAACCCTCCACTCTCTTCCATTCTCCATCATTCTAACACCTTCCCCTGCCACCCCCACCTCTAATTCTTTCAGAACCCCATCCATATACAAATTGAATAAGCAAGGAGACATAACACATCCCTGGTCCTCACTCTGCTAATAAATATTAAAAGACCAATCACGTTCAACTCCATTTTATTCTCATACACGCTTCACTATCGTACATACATACTTTTGATTCATTCAGAACCTTACCACTAACTCCATATATTACTAACACTTGCCATAGAAGCTTTCCCTATATCCTATCATACGCCTGTTGAAATCCATAAAACTAAATACAATTTATTCTTCTTCTCCCGTATTTTCTCAATTCATTTGTTTCAATGTATAGATTTGATCCACATATCCTCTACCACTTTAAACGCACCTTGTTTTTCACCAAATCAGTCTTTCAGTCAATCGACGCACTCTGATTCGAGCAAAATCAGCATATATCTTCCCTACAAACACTCAATAAACTAAGTTCCCTATAATTCCTCTACAGTTCCCCTATCTCCCTTACCCTTATATAAAAGGGTAATATTACTGCTCTCTTCCAATCTCTCGAACTATACCCTCCATAAACGCTTTTATTACACAACTTCCCCCAAATCCAATCAATCACCAATCTCGCCTCCGTTCTTGAATATTTTTTCCAGTCTAATTTCATCTATACCTCCAGGTTTACCATTCTTTAACTTCTCTCACTCTAGTCCCATTACCTCTCCCTTGCTAATTGACCTTCTTCCCCCAAAATACCATATCTCCTCTCTTGCACCATCAAACCCACACACATTCACTATCACTTTCATTACTGCCAATGTTATTAAGAAGATATTTCGAGTGTTCTTTCCACATCCCATCACTCATTTCAACATGTTACAAAAGCACCATCCCTACTTCATTATTCTAAGCAGGTTCCCCTTATACTCATTCTTAGCCTTTCGCGCTCCTTCCAGAAGGGCTTTCTATTCCCATTGGTTGTCAGTCCCCATTCATCTCCTTCCAAACTGTTCATGTATCTCTTCTTTTCTCCTACGTATGCATCTTTTAGTATTCTCGTTTTCCCTCCTTATATAATTCCAAACCTCTTTCTTTTGAAACTTCATCATTGGCTTTTAATACATTCAACCACGCTTCTTTTTTACCCTTTTGACCTCTTGCATCACTTCATCAATTCCACCTACTCAAACTTACAATTCTTACTTCCTAATTTAGGCACATCCGCATAACTTCGTTGCACTGCTAACAACTGCTCCCTTCATTTGCTCCCAGATTGTTCCAGTTTCAGCTTGCTACATTCAACCTGATTTATTTGCGAAGCCGCTCTTAGATAGTTAGTCCTTATTACCTTGTTCACTTTAATTTCTCACTCTTAATTCTACCCACTTCCTTCCGTATCACCTTCCTCTCAATCCAAGCCCCAACTAACTTAATTTTACACAAAACAACATAATGGATCTGATATCCCAATTCTAGTAATGCCTCTCACTGATTTAACATCCCACACATACTTCAACATCTCATTTTTCACCAACACAAAATAAATCATACTTTCACTTCGATACCATCTCTACCTACACACCAACTTCTAGTCATAACTTATGGATAACTCGTTGTTGTTTAAAGAAATGTATTTAGCTATACTCACACATAAACCTCTGCATCCTCATACGAAAATATGTCTCAAGCCTCACGTTCATACCATTTCCATTTTCTTCCGACAGGCAGTTGGCCAAACCAACTGTTTTATGCGATCCCTCTATCGTTCGACTCACCCTCTCCAACCATTTAAGGTCTACCAAATGACAAAATCACATCTGAAGACTCGATACTCACGTCATCCATCTAAAAACATTTCAGATTATCGATCAGAAGAAGGTGCGTGGGTTAAACTGTGCAGCTCGTCGTTCAACATTTCCCTCAGCATGGACCGAAATGCGTCACAACCACATATAAACTCTCTTGACCTTTTCACATTTCACACCACACCACTCACTTTCACCGTTTCATTTCAGCTTTGTTTCAGTCACAGCTAGCAAATAAAATTTGCCCTTTCTATAATGCATCCATCACCTCCCTCCTCTTCTCCTCAACATTTATTCCCTCCTTGGACATCTCCAATGTAACCCGCATAACGAATTCATAACATTTTCGCCAAAAAGAATCTCAGAAGGCCGTTTAACGGCGAATCAACACCTTCTTTGCTCCGAGGCCTGCATTAGCATTCCTGGCAAATAATAAGTGGTAGTGGGCAGCAAATCAACTACCACCGTCCCTTAGTCGCCTTCTACGACTCGCAGGACATACGATGTCGGCAATTCTTTCTCCCCCACACATAGGGATATAAGGAAGTTGGGATGTCTGTAAGATGTTGTTTAGAAGAGGGGTGTGGACTTAAGCATCCTTTTATAATATATATATATATATATATATATAATAAATAAATGAGAGTATATATATATATATTATAGGTATATATATTATATATATATATATATATATATTAATATATAGTATATATATATATATATATATATATATATATATATATATATATATAAGGAATAAGGGAATCTGCATAGAAATATATAAATAGGGGTGGTGCTTTCATAACTGATGAAATGGATGTGAACTAGATTTGTGGGTGGGAAACTTCCGAAAATCTGCATAACATTGTCAGTAACGAAGAGGTGATAGTGAATGTGTGTGGGTTTGATGGTGCAAGGAATAGGTATTTTGGGGATGAGGTCATTAGCAAGGAGGAGGTAATGGGTAAAGCGAGAAAGTTGGAGAATAGTAAATCTGCAGGTATAGATGAAATTCCCGGTGAAATGATCAAGAACGGAGGTGAAATAGTGATTGATTGGATTTGGAAGTTGTTCAACAAAGTGTTTTGGTTTAGGAGGTATAGTTAAGTGAAGGGATTGGAGGAAGAGCAGTAATAGTATCCTTATATAAGGGTAAGGGAAGAATAGGGGTAACTATAGGAATTATAGGGGATTAGTTTATAAATGTATGGGAAAGATATGTACCGTTATTTTGGTCGGAAGAATCGTCGAGTGACTAAAGGACTGATTGCGAAGAACCAGGTGCGTATAGAAAGTTCCTTTGAAACAAATGATTGAGAAAATGAGGGAGAAGAAGAATAAATTGTATTTAGTTTTTTTTGGATTTGCAAACAGCCATATGATAGGATGAATAGGGTAGCTCAATGGCAAATGTTTTTTATATATGGTGTTGGTGGTTAGTTTCTGAATGGAATCAAAAGTATATATGACGATAGTGAGGCATGTGTAAGACGAATAAATGAAAATTGAAGTGTATTGTTTTAATTTAAATAGCAGAGTGAGCAGGGATGTGCTATGTCTTCTTGGTTATTCAATTTGTAATTATGGATTGGGGTTATGAAAGAATTAGAGTGGGGGTGGCAGGGGGGAAATGGTGTTAGATGATGGAGAATGGAAGAGAGTGGAGGGTGCCCCACCAATTATATACAGATGATTTGGTTTTGTGTAGCGAATCTGAAGAGAGTTTGAGAGGATTGTTAGAGAGATTTGACAGGGTGTGTAAAAGGAGATGTTTGAAAGTAAACGTAGATAAGAATAAGCTTATGGTTGTGAGTGAGGACAGTCCTCGGTGTGAAGTTATGTTAGATGGTGAGCACTGGAACAATGTCTGAGTTTATAAATATTAAGATGAATATGGTTGGATGAAAATGGAAGGATGATGGCAGAGTGGTA